>OZ008367.1:171498562-171729273 GCA_963931995.1 Phaonia tiefii | reverse complement strand
CACATCAAGTGATATTAATTTTCCATTATTTTCAATCGAAAGACCCTTTAATTTATCTTTAAACTGTACCGAATTGCTAACATTATATTTAGAATTTTCTGTTAATTTTCCAAGGAAATTTACAATGTATTTACATAAATTGTGAGAAGGTGAATTTATTGATGAACAAATTGGTCGTAATGGAAAATTTTCCTTATGTATTTTAGGTAAACCATATAATCTTGGTACAACCGCTACTGAAGTTTTTAGTCTAACTTTATCTACTGATGTTATCATATTTAATTTAAAAAGTTCCTCAATAAAATTATTGTTAAGTTTCTGAAATCTGCTTGTTGGATCCTTATCCAATACTTGAAAAGTTGTATTATCGCTTAAAATATTTTGAATTCTAGATATGTAGTCACTTTTATCAATTGCTACTGTCGTGTTTCCTTTATCTGCTTTTAAAATCATTATTTCCCTATTATGTTTAAGAAACTTTAGACTATTATTCACTTTATTTATTGTAAATTTATCTCTACTATTTAATGTCATCTTGTTTATATGATTATCAATTACTGTTACAAAATTTGACCTAGCTATTTCTTGTTCCTCTTTGTATATTGGAAACCTACAGAACAAGATTCTTAATTCCTCAATTAAGCAAAAACATTATCTCCTAAAAAGTCATGAAGATGAATTAAATTATATAATATATAGTTTAAGCAGGTGTCTAGATAATGAAAAATTGAACAATTTTTTAAAATATGAAGACATAACGGCGGAAAAATTAATAAGAAAAGAAAAGCAGATACATAAGAAAAAGTTTGATAATTGTGTTAATTTGCAGAAGAGAGAATTAGGAATTAAATTTAATAGAAAATGGTTTGTGAATAAAACAGGTATAGATATCCCAGAAGATGTACACTGGATTTTGTCTTTAGGACAAAAACACGCACTCCCGGTTAATAGAGAAGAGTTTCCAATGCTAAAGGTAATATCAGAGGGAGAAGATTTAATAGAAACTATTGAGAACAAAGAGGAACAAGAAATAGCAAGGTCAAATTTTGTAACAGTAATTGATAATCATATAAACAAGATGACATTAAATAGTAGAGATAAATTTACAATAAATAAAGTGAATAATAGTCTAAAGTTTCTTAAACATAATAGGGAAATAATGATTTTAAAAGCAGATAAAGGAAACACGACAGTAGCAATTGATAAAAGTGACTACATATCTAGAATTCAAAATATTTTAAGCGATAATACAACTTTTCAAGTATTGGATAAGGATCCAACAAGCAGATTTCAGAAACTTAACAATAATTTTATTGAGGAACTTTTTAAATTAAATATGATAACATCAGTAGATAAAGTTAGACTAAAAACTTCAGTAGCGGTTGTACCAAGATTATATGGTTTACCTAAAATACATAAGGAAAATTTTCCATTACGACCAATTTGTTCATCAATAAATTCACCTTCTCACAATTTATGTAAATACATTGTAAATTTCCTTGGAAAATTAACAGAAAATTCTAAATATAATGTTAGCAATTCGGTACAGTTTAAAGATAAATTAAAGGGTCTTTCGATTGAAAATAATGGAAAATTAATATCACTTGATGTGGTGTCGTTATTTCTTAGTATTCCAGTTGATTTGGCCATTACAATTATAGAAGAAAATTGGAACAAGATTTCAGGGTTAACAAATATGAATAAAAATTTATTCATGCAAATTATAAAATTCTGCATTGTTGATAATAGATATTTTCAATATGATGGAAGAATATATACACAGCTAAAAGGACTTCCTATGGTTTCTCCAGCATCTCCAATAATAGCAGATATCGTAATGGAAAAATTATTAGATACATGTTTAGAAAAATTGACAGTAAAACCTAAAATAATAACAAAATATGTTGATGACTTATTTTGTATAGTGAAAGAGAATGAGATTGACATTTTATTGACAACTTTAAACTCATTTGATCAAAGCATCAAATTTACTATTGAAAAAGAAGAGAATTCTTCAATTTCATATTTGGACACATTGGTGATAAGGCAGGGAAATGAATTATTAATAGATTGGTATCAAAAACCAACTTCCTCAGGTAGAATTATAAATTATTTTTCAAAACACCCAAAGAGAATTATTATTAACACAGCCAAAAATCTAATAGATAGAGTATTAAAAATAAGTGATAATAGATTCCATAAGAAAAATAAAGAAATAATTAGAAATATATTAGTAGATAATAGTGACCGTCGGTGGTGCAATGGGTAGTGTGCGCGCCTCTTGTACAGGAGATCCTGGGTTCGATCCCTGCTCCAACCACCTTAAAATTTCTTTCGACGACGGTCACCTCGCTTAGTGACGGCGACACTATCGAGTATATAGCCATGAAAAAGCTTTTCAAAATACCGTTCGGAATCGGTGTAAAACTGTAGGTCCCAATCAGTGAGTGAAAACTGGAAAGCGCACAGCTCAGTGATTGTGAGAAGTTATCCCCGGTCCCTTCATGGGATGTAATGGGAAACCATTTATTTTATTTATTTTTATTAATAGTTTTCCTAATAAACTCATTTGCAAATTGATAAGACAATACGATATTAGAAAATCACGCAATGGAGATGAAATTTTAGAACCAAAAGTTTATAAATCATTAACTTATGTACCTGGGTTTTCAGAAAGGATAGAAAACTCAAACATATATAACAAAAGGGAATATAAAATGGCACATAAGATAAATAATAATGTTGGAAGATTATTTACAAAAAACTAAAGATAGAATAAAAAAATCAGATATGTCAAATTTAGTATATAAAATACCATGTGGGGGTAATGATATTGAACAATGTGAGAAAGTATATGTAGGAACAACAGGGACTAAATTAAAAACGAGAATAGCAGGACACAGACATGACCAAAAGTATAGGAATTATAATTCGTCGGCGAAAACAGCGTTATCTTCTCACTGTAGAGATTTCAATCACTATCCAGATTTCGAAAATACATCTATTTTAAACACAGAGAATTATAAAAAACGTAGATATATGTTAGAAATGTTACAGATTAATAATGTTCCATTTGAAAAGAGAATAAATTTTAAAGTAGACACAGATAACTTGGCTCAAAATTATAGATGTTTATTAAATAAAAATAAAAATTAAAATATTAATAATAGGGGAAATTAAAACAAAGGCCGCGAATTTTTGCAGTCTCGCGGCTTTATTTTTATTTTTAACTATTTAGGAAATTTTTAGAGTTTATTATCAAGTTTGCAATTTCTTGAAATTTTGCAATGTTTGCATTGTTAGCGATTTGGTGATCTTTCTTACTCTTTACAACTTTGGCGTTTTTTAAGAAATGTTGGAGATCGTTGTCATATTGGGGTTGTCAAAGTTTTTCGCTAATTTTCGCATGTTTTTATCAGTTTTCGCAATTTAATGAGCAAGTAGATAGATATGTACAACTTCACTAAAAATTTTACAATCTTAATTAATAAAAACAAATAGGTTAATAATACGAGAAAATTAAATGGTCTTAAAATATTTTAAAATTTTGTTCGATTTAATATTTCTACTTTATGTGAATATGAATATTATAATATGTATAAATAGTATTACTTTTCACAATTTGTCAAAAATTTTCATTTTAATTTGTATTGATGTTTGTTTGTTATTATTAATATTAAAAACTATCCTGAAGAAGATTTCCAAAGGAAATCGAAATATCGAGAGAGAAAAGAGGAAAACAAAAAGTTTTATAAAATCAGAAGTGACCTTAAGCTTGGAAAATTAGTCAAGAATAATTAAAATAAAGGTCGAAAAATTAGAAACAAATTAATTAAAAGACTCAAGATTTTGATTTAAAATTTGAACAATGTCAATTTTAGACGGAAATTTCAAAATTAATTTTCACTTTCAATTAAACATAAATTTTTAATACATTCCGGCCTTCCTCATTTTTAAAGTAATATAAACCGATGATTCCACCAACATAAACCCCACCAAACCGTTGTTTTGTCAAGATATAATGTCAGCTCTTGGACCTCTTCAAGTTACTCTTCAGCACAAATACAGCAATGATGAAATGTCAAACAATATTGAAGAAAAATACCATGACAGCTATATCTGTCATAAAATCACCAGACATTATTTGCTCTATAAAATGTAACGGCCTTATTCATAAAAAGTTGTCATAGGTTTGTTAAAGCTTTAAAATTGTATTCATAATCGAAAAATTCGTCTGTTAAGAGTTCTCTAACGTGGCCATTTTTGTTGAACGTTTAACCCTTCTTTAAGACTAATTTATCCGCATTAATACACAAAAGAAATATTTTTTTACATTTCACGATAATATTTATTTTAAACAATTGGAATTTTTTGTGTATATTTGCAGCGTTTATAGTGTTTACATTATCCTTCTAAGCAACCAAATTGTATCGTTCCAATTTTTAACATTTTTAACCAAAATGAAATTTTGTTTATAAAATCAAAACATTCAAAATACAACCTATTATCCGGTTTTATATTGGACTACCCAAAACTGAAATCGAATTCAACATGATTGTTTGACACTTCTTCCAAATTTATTAATATAGCAAATATTAATTGATCTTTTTATTGAATAGTTCTTTCCATTAATGTTTAAAATTTTGCAAAATTGGATTGACGCATTTAAATAAAACAAATTTAATTCGGTCTATCGGTTATTGTTCATCTTATTTTTACATCACAAGCACTGTGAGAATACATAAAACAGGGTTGTCATTCAATTATCTGTTCCCTAGTTAAAATACTCATTATGAATACGGTTCTAATAAAACCTTCGCCAAATCTTAAAGCTTTCAACAACTGATGAATGCTTTAAAGCCAATTTAACGATTTTTTATGAATAAGGCTGTAAGTGTTTAAACACACCACAAGATTCGAATTTCATATGTTTTTAGAAAAACAAAACTAAAGTTGTCCACTTCAATCGATTGTAAATATTACTCCAATTTTCAATTTTTTTTAAAATAATTTCGTTAAGATACTCGTACCATTGGCATGCAATCTTATATTTAACACAAAATTCTTGAACATCAAATTGTCTGATGTTTTTTTTTTAAATTTTTAAAATATCAATTTTGGACGGAAATTTCCAAATTAAAATTAATCCAATTATTCCACACTAATTTTTACTACATTAATCCTTCATATACCTCTGTTTTCCACATTATTAATCACTTATTGGTAAATATTCCTTATGTACTTGTTGGAAATTATCACGGTCCTAACACTTTCCCGTTTCTTACAAAACTAAATTCTATATTCGCGTTTGACGAAAGTATAACCTTTTTAAAATGTAGCTTCTTTCATCATTGTTGTCTTGAAAATGTATCTCATATGGTCATTCAATTTCTATAATCTTCATTACCCATTGTCTGACCATTGACCATTTTTTGCCAAATTTGAATGTGAATAAGAATGAAAGTTGACCAAGTTAAATATATGTACACATTAATATCTGTGCCGAAAAGGAAAAACGACTTATGTGCATTTCCAACTTTTTTATGTATGCATCTTTAGGAGGTATTTTCCATGAGAAGGTCTTACATTTAATTAGATATGTAAACAATATCTGGTGTATGACTTCCTGATACATAAGTCAAATTAAGAAAAAACTGGATCTTGAGGTAATTGAGACTCCAGTGGTTATGGTAGTGCACTTAGTCAATATTTTCCTAAGTGCACTTAAGACGTTTTTCCTTTTTGACACAGATATGTTAACATAAATCTCAATTCAATTGTTTTGAGTTATTGCCACAGGTATTGTTCGATTTTTCGACCATTGTGTCCAAACATGTTTATACGGCAATCTCGCGTGCTGGTTGCGGCACTTAATTTCCTATGAACTCAAAGTTAGATCTTACCAACGTTTCTCTCGCTGGATTCATTCAGTTCATCATACATACATAATCTCTTCATTTCTTCCGCTGCCATCCAAATCAAGTCAACTCATCAAGCAAACAGCGAGATAATATAATTTATGACGATGGAGGAAATAATCAACCTCATTTTTTAAGTTTTGCCGATTTTTCTATAGAGTTTGACTAGTCATTCAATCTTTCATCTCTTTTATGGATGGATGATGATTGAATTGTGTTAACTGCGGCGATTCATACTATATGATGATCATATCAAATTCATTGATGGATAACTGCATCAGGGATGAAAAAGTTCAAACAACTGTACTTCTATGATAAAAAATAAGACCGAATGGATGGAAGCCAAATCCGTGCTTGTTTTTTACGCTGATAGTTTAACAACTCGTGATATTTGCATGGAAAAATCTCTTCGATTATACCAACGACTTTAGTTGGAACTTAAATTTGGACATTAGCAATACCGGTGTGTAGGTTCGTCAAATCTGACACCAGTATAGTAAATTTTTAAGTTTTTAACGTACGTACTCAGGGCGATTTTTCATACTAGAGTAATTGGCGTTTTTTCAGAGATTTGGAAAATGTATCTTGACCAAAATTGGAGTTAAATCGTAAACAATTTCGTGCAATGGTTATGATTTTCGAAATTGATTAGCTCAAGAACAGTGTGCCGATTAACTCGCTTCGACCTTGGGCGAGAACCACCATCCCAGGCCACTGTAATTCGCTGATTTTAAGAATTCAATTGCTGTCGCTGTTCGCCTCCAGTACCATTATCTTTGGAATGGAGAGTTCAGTTTGTGATTAAACCCCGTAAAGTAAGCAACGCGAATTGATAGTAAAATACAAGACTTGTTAACGTGTTATAAATAAAGTAAACTGTTGTACTGTATAAATAAATAAAAGGAAGTGATACCGTTGTAATTATCGTAATTAAAAACGAACCTTGTTTTATTATTGGGAATAAAACAACGCAAAAAGGACGAATAAGGAAATTCGTAACATTGGTGTCAGAAGTGGGATTACGAATTAAGGACAACGATGAAGTTTGAAGAACTCAAAGTTGAACAGCTAAAAAAGGAGTTGAGCAAATTGGATCAACCGACAGCTGGTAATAAAGTAGAGCTGCAGAGGCGATTAATAGAAGAATTTAAACGCCGAAACATCAACATTGACACATATCAGTTCGAGTGCAAAGACGAAATGGAGGTTTGTGCAAAAGAAGCAACTGGTAATGTAGATGTTTCTACAATGTTTGCTGCCATGATGGCCAAATTGGACGATAATTCTAGAATAATGGACGAGAAATTGAGCGAAAATTCTCGAATAATTAACGACAAACTGAATGAGAAATTTGGTGAAAATTCTAGAATTATGAACGAGAAATTTGGCGAGAATTCTAGAATTATGGACGATAAATTAAGCGAGAATTCTAGAATTATTCAAGAAACATCAAATGCCACAAATGAGAAACTGCAGGAAATCTCCGAAGTTGTGAGCAATATGGAGATTCAAGTGAACGATAAATTCGAAAAGGTTGGAGAAAAAATCGAGGAAATGGGGCAGAAGATTGAAGAAGTCGAACATAAGTTCGAGGAAGTCGAACGGGAACTAAAAAACGATGTAAGCGAATTGCAAAGGAAAATGAATGAACTTCAGTTGCAAGAGGGTCCGGTGCGAGTAATTTCTGAAGGCTCTAGTAGATTGAAAGCTCCCAGTTTCGATGGCTCTACACCTTTCGATGTTTTTAAATTCCAATTCGAAATGGTCGCAATTAAGAACTTGTGGAACAGCAACGACAAAGCCGTTGAGCTCAGTGCCAGAAACAACTACGAGGATATACTGGCTGCGTTACAACGCAAGTATGGTGGCGATCACAAGAAGGATTTATATCGCATGGAATTGAGAGGCCGAGTGCAAAAGCATAATGAAACGCTTCAGGACTTCGCAACCGAGGTGGAACGTTTGGTGTTGATGGCATATCCTGGAGAACCCCAAACTTTCCTAGAGCAATTTAAGATAGAGGCATTTGTTAGGGGCATTAACGATCCTGACGTTAGATATTCGGTGTATGCCTCACAAAAAGCTACATTTGTGGAAACAGTTTCATTCGCTTTGGCGAATGAGACGGCGAGGGTTGTTGCCAGTCAACAGACATATCATGTGCGAAGGGTAGAAACGGAAGGCAAATCAAAAGATTTGAAAGGCGCCGTTAGCGAACTGAAGGAAGTGATTCGGATTCTCACGAAAGCGCTATGGCAAGCAACAAAATTGAAAGGTGACAGTCATGGCGAACGTGGCCATATAGGGCGTGACTGTAGAGACCTGAGAAAACGGTCAAGATCTCCAGCGATAGCGGCCGATACCGGACGAGTAAATGACCGTCCACATGTAATCGAGCCTAAACAGGATTTTAAGGCTGAGATCAAAGAGCAAATTATTGACGTCCGATCCCTGAGAATTGAATCCGACGACGAGTGGTTCACGGCACAGAGAAGTGATCCTGTATTGGCAAAAATTATTTTGGCAAAGGAAGAGGATAGACAATTAACGCGGAATGAAATCGCTTCAGAAAGCCCCGTTTTAAAATCATATTGGGCCCAGTGGAATAGCCTGAGATTGCTAGATGGCTGTCTATACCGTGTATGGGAAAGTGAAGATGGTAAAACGGAGAAAAATCTAATTGTGGTACCTGCCTTGAAAGTGAAAGAGATAATTGCAGAATCTCATAATGGTCCGAGTGGTAGGCACCTCGGAAAAGGCAAAACTATGGAGAAACTAAGGGAACGTTTCTATTGGGTTGGTCGTCAAAAAGCTGTATCCGAGTGGATTGCAGGCTGCACCCAGTGCATGACAACTAAAGGACCAACGCGGAGGAGTTGCGAACAGAGACATCAGGAGAGCCCAAGTGCTCCCTTCGAGCGAATATCCATGAGTGTGGCTGGTCCATATCCAACGAGTAGCTCTGGGAACCAATATGCCCTAGTCGTTATGGACTACTTCAGTAAATGGCCCGAGGTGTACGCTATTCCAAATAAAGAAGCGAAAACAATAAGCAAAGCTATGGTGAACAACTGGATAAGTCGTTTTGGTGTCCCTTTAGAACTGCATTCGGAGCAGGGTAGAAATTTTGAATCTGCGATCTTGAAAGAAATATGCGAGAGGAGTGGAATTCGTGGTATAAGAACGACATCAGTGCGTCCTCGGACTGACGGTACGGTAGAGAAATTTAATCAGGCTCTTGAAGAATATTTGAGCAAGATCGTCAGTAAGGATAGAAAATTCTGGGACGAACGCATACCAAAATTCCTTCTAGCATACCGGTCGGCCACCCAGGATACCACTGCCCGAACACCAGCTAGTGCCGTCTTTGGGACAGAGTTAAAGCTCCCTAGAAATTTGGAGTTTGGCAACTGCCTAACATCCGACAGTGGGGAGAATGATGGTATCCCAGGGGAGCTTAGCGAACTTCACGAGTTTGTTCGCAGCAGAATGAAGTTGGTCAGTAATAAGATGAAAGCCAGGTACGACCAAGCGGCAAATTCCGAAGGATTCCATGAAGGCCAGCTAGTTTTACTGTTCAACCCACAGCGCAAGATAGGTTTATCTCCAGAACTTCAGATTCACTGGGAAGGCCCTTACAGGGTTGTAAAACGAATAAACGACGTGGTTTATAGAATCCAGAAAAGTCAAAGTCCAAGAGCTAAAATGAAAGTCGTGCATTTGGAAAGACTAGCTCTGTATGGAAAACGGAGGGTTGAGCCTGCTCGGGACGAACAGGCTTAAGTGGGGGGCAGTGTTACGAATAAGTAAAAGCTTTTGGTTACTGTTAATGACTCTACTAACAGTATGTAAACAACAGGCGGTTAGTGCTGCGCCTGAAAGTATGCATTGTAACAACGTACCAGCTCGCTAAACCAGTAGCATGAATTCACCTCAGTAAAGATAATTCTCCTGTGTAGGAGAATGATCTACAAAGATAAACAACAACAACAACATCTATTTTCTAGAAGGTTCTTGAATTCGCTAGATATATGTACCTTCATTTGTGTATGGTGAGTTGGTATAAATAGCGGAGGTCTTTGGAATGGAGAGTTCAGTTTGTGATTAAACCCCGTAAAGTAAGCAACGCGAATTGATAGTAAAATACAAGACTTGTTAACGTGTTATAAATAAAGTAAACTGTTGTACTGTATAAATAAATAAAAGGAAGTGATACCGTTGTAATTATCGTAATTAAAAACGAACCTTGTTTTATTATTGGGAATAAAACAACGCAAAAAGGACGAATAAGGAAATTCGTAACAATATAGATGCTGTGCGGGAACAGATGTTCCAAGATCGTTCTGTAACTTATCGTGAAATTGGGGCATGGCTGGGCATTATCTCCACTCGCATCATTTCAATATTTCACGAATATTCGTATGGATTGGTCTAAAGAAAGAAAATTCGATCGTGGTGCTTCAAAATACGTCTATGATCACGAACTAAACAGCAGTCGATTGTATGGGTCTTTCAAGCCGAGGCACGACAACTAAAAGTTGTTCGCGATCGAAACATTTCGAAGCAAATGGTTGCACGTTTCTTCGTGAAAAACCAAACATGTGACCACCGTAACATTAAAACTACGTAGAACAGTTAGTGTGGAATGGACCATAACCATTTGTTTCACAGAATTATGTAGTTTGTTGCAGAATTAAAAAACATCGACCGCCAAAACGGATCATTATTCTCCACCCCGGAAGGCTAAAATAAGAAGCGGTTGATAAGCTCAAAACACATGTTTTCGAGTTACCTCGTTCGAATGCAAAAATTTATCTTCATTAAGAGCTTTTTTGGCGTCGACTTTGTACCATATAAAGCCAGAGCATTGTATTGGCTTTACAATTTTCAATTAAAATAAAAATAACAAATTAATTGAAATTTAAATATGTATTCCAATTGAAATTCAAGTATTCTACTCGAAGTTTACATACATCATTTAAATTTAAAGTATATCAATTTTAATTTAAAATACATCAATCAAAATTTAAAAGATATCAATTGAAAATTAAAAGACACCAATTGAGTTTTAAAATACATAATTTGAACTATAAACAACTTCAATTGAAAATTAACAGACATGATGAATTTTAAATATAAATGGATGTCTTTTAAATTCAATTAATGTATTTTACATTTCAAATGATGTTTTGTAAATTTCCATTGATGTCTTTTACATTTCAATTGTTATATTTAAATTTTTATATGAAATCTTTTAAATTGCAATTAATGGCTTTAAAAATTTTAACTGATGTTTTTTAAATTCCAAATGTTAATTTTTAATTTCAATTTAAGTAATATTTTACAAAGGAAGGTGTTAGCGGCAGTAGATGAACGACTCACTTAGACTTATTAGTCCAATGTGATACCACGGGCTAACGAGGTCAAAAATTAGACCCACTGGAAAACCATTTAGTAAGCTCGAAGGAGATCAAGATCTTGTCTACGTGGATCTGAAATAATTATCTAGGTCGCCAAATGGGTAGGGTCCCATAGTAGACATCCTCCTGTCGTCTAGTGCTGGACACGTGCAAACAAGATCTTCAGGGGGTTCTTCCTTTCCTCGTCGTTACAGCTTCTACAGAAGTAATTTGCCCAGGACTTTAGTATCGCCGCATGTCTATCAATCAGAGAGTGTTCGGTAAAAATTGAAACAAGCCTTAATACCTTGGGCCTGGCTAACGACAGAAGCTTCATGGATCTCCAGCTCTCCACTATGGATCATATTTGTCTTAAGGGTACACAATCTGCGCTCCTCTTCCATCTCTCTTGTATCTTCATATAGGAGCGTTCTTGCAGGATATGCTTACACGTTGCTATGGGCATGTCAATACGCTCCAATTCCTGTTTAACATGTAAGGTAGTCCCTAGTCTGGGCAGCTCATCCGCTCTGCAGTTCCCCGGAATGTTCCTGTGTCCTGGCACCCACATAAGATGAATATCGTACTGATGGGCCATCTCTGATTCCAGAGAATTAATGACCGCCTGACTGTCTGAGAAGACATTTACCCCAACGATCAGTTATCTAATAGGCAAAATGTCAGCCTGATAGACGCTACAATGATAAGGTAATCTACGAGGAAGGCACAGCCCTAGTTCCATAGAGTAGACCCCGTAGCCTACCTGATCATTTATTTCCAAACCATCCATGTATAAATTCCAGGGATCTATTTTTGGTATGAGAGTGTGGTATTTCCGATCGAATAGTGAGTGGTTCCCCTTTCGAGTAGTCGATAAATGCAGGAATGTTGGGAGCCCCATTGTGAGAGTTGCTTTAGCCTTATGGCAGACATGAAAGCAATTTGTTCGCCCATAATGGCTACCGGCAACAAGTATAACATTATATTCAATGCATCAGTGGAAGTGGTGCGCAGAGCCCCCGTGATGCACATCGTCGCCATTCTCTAACTGTGTTTCGTATCACCAAATGTTATGCATATAAATTAATTTGTAATTCAGTTTTGCTTCCAAGAACTGAAATAAATATTTAGTTGAAGCTACAGCAACAATAAATAAATGTGATCTATCAATCGAATTTTAGTTGTATCAATCAAATTATCTTGTAGTGGTGAATATTTTATTTATTGGATCAACGAAAAATTTAAAAACTAATTCGGTTGTACCAAATAATACAGGGTGGTTCAGTCACGACTGGACATATTTCACCAGCGTATTCCTTGGCACATTTCATGAAAATATGTCCATCTTCGACCACCCCCGAAAATTCAAGGGGGCGAAATAGCAGAGGTTTGGAAATTTTCGGGTTTGTGGTCGGAGGGTACTAGGGTAAAATTGCTAAGACCTGAACCAGTGGTCGGATTTTTTTGTGTTTGGGCTTGTTGGAAAATCCTTTAAGATACCTTTCAGAATCATACAAAAAAATTAAAAGTGAAATTACCGAGATACGGAGCTTTCCTAGATACGGAGCTTTTAAAATAAATTTTCTCATCCAGATAGCAGATAACTTATCTTTTTTTCTATTAAAAAATAGCCCTATCTCTTACCTTTCAAAAATTACATAAAACATTTGGAAAAAAGACATAAGAACGTGCACATAACCTCAATATTCTCATCTGCCATACTTATGTTTTTTTCTATTAAAAATTAACCCTACCTCTTACCTTTACAAAATTACATAAACGAAGCCCAGAGGTGTTACATACTCTATGGTATTGTACAAGATTCTAAACATATGTGGAGGATAAAAAGAGTTATAAAAACTATCGATATGTTTCTTATTTACGAGCAGTCCCCGTATTTGATATTTTTTTGCTCACTTGAATAAAAAGATAATGCGTATTTTCGTTCGATGCAAACAACATAAAACATAATTTAGCAGTCATTAGTACCAATCAAACACTATTTAAACTTAGTTTGCAGTATGGTTTATAATCGCTATGTCTTCTTTGCACAGAAAAAAATATTGGCCCGTAAATTTCAATTAAAAATATAATTGAATTTTATTGAATATTATGTTCTTAACAAACCTTAATATAAACAATTTTTGTAAACAAAAATTTTTGTGATAAAGTATTTTACAGAAAGTTGAATTTTACAGCGCCGTTGGGAGTCAATATATGTATGTGCCGACTGAGTCACCAGCCGTCGTCGTCACTTTTCGTACGGCACTAGTCTTTGATATACAACACTGTTGTTATTTGTAATTCGTTTATTGTTGAATGAAAGATTTTAGTTTTTGAACTTAAAGCATAATAGTGTTAAATTGTCTTGTTTCGTGATTAAAACTGCGTTGTTTGTAATTGTGTTTAATTGGCAAGTGTTTTTGAATAAATTTTATTGGAAATGTTTTGTTTGCAATGAAAAATGTCACATACAATTGTTTACACGAAAATTGTTTTCAAAAATTTCACTTACAAAGAAATTTTAAGACTTAGCTTCTTAGACAGTTTTAACGTGTAAAACAAGAGTGCCCTAATTTGGATAAAAACAATATATTTTTCCAACAAAGCTGTGAATATGCAGAAGAGATGGAATGCGACAATGGAGTGACTGTTGCTGCGGAAGGAGCAGATAAATTGAATGTTTCTCCAGAACCACCAGATGCACCTATTTTTTTGTATTTAATACAAATCGTTTAAACATTACATGTATAATAATAGTTTGAGAAACCCGGACATGAGTTCCGATTATGAATGCAAATTCTAACAAATTTAATTTTTTATAGATATACATACATAAGTACATGTGTATCTGCGAAACCATGAATAAAATCGCTTTAAAAATAGAAAATTTTAGTTTTTTTAGCGTCGTCGCAGGGCAGATTCAATGCAAAATTTAATCAAAAATCGCGAAAAAAAATCCAATAATTTTTTTAATTAACTTGATTACATACTTAATCAATATTTTTGAAAAAAGTCAATAAATGTTTTAATCAAATTTACAAATTTTTTAATTGAAGTTTTTTTTTGACGAATTTACTAATAACTTTAATTAATATTATCATTTTCGTGCTTACACCAAAATCAATTAAAAAATTAATCAAATAAACAAATTTTTTAATTGAAATTGATTTTTTTTTTTAATTGAAATTGATTTTTATTTTTTTCTCATTATACATCATTTCCCTAGTACCTTTTCGATCAGTTGTGCCATAAAACCTCCTGGTTGCATTCAAATCGTGTAACTGATCGGTGGTGAATTTCAATTTTGTAGTCTGTAACATTATTTTTTGCAAAAATGGGCACAGGATCAATCATTGTCGGTAGAGAAAAAATAGATACTCCGAGATATAGGGCTCTCCTATAGATAAATCACTGAAAAAATCAGTAGAAACTCCGTAACCGTAGTATGACACTTTATTAATAAGCAGTCTAGCTACGGAAAAAAGCTACCACGGATACAGAGAGAAGAGCTATAACCAGAGCAGCATTAAACTCACATTACTCGGCAGCAAAAATATGATTCCATTTGTCGATTAATGCAAGTGTATCGACTGTAAAACGAGTTATAAAAAGCATCTGGAACTTAAGAAAAAAACACCTCTAAATAGTGGAGCGACCAGACGGCTACAATTACTACTTTCGTGAGGGTGATGTAATGGTGTGGGGTGCCATATCTTATTATAGTACATGTGAGCTACAATTCTTGACCTCAAAAATAATTAATGCAAAGGCTTATAATGGGGTGCTTGAAAAAGCGTTCCCGTGTTTTAAAAATCTTTTTGGGCCATTGGAATTGATCTACCAACACGACAATGCTCCAATTCATACCGCACGGATCATAAAATCGTGGATAAATGATCAAGGAGTTACCTTGTTGGACAGACCCCCATACTCTCCCGACTTAAATATCATTGATAACGTTTGGGCAAAGCTAGTGAGACGAGTGTTCGAATCGGGAAGGCAATTTGAAGACAAAGATTCGTTTATAACGGCAATTAAAACGGCCTGGTCTGAAATTTCATTGAACTACATCGAGGTCCTTTACGGCTCCTTAACAAAAATTATTTTCGAAGTAAATTATTTGCTGTGTAAATCGATAGGGACAGCAAACGACGCCATATTTTTTGACATTTCTCTTCAGTAAGGTTTGCCATTTCATCATGGAAAGATATACGAGCCAACAGCGAGTCGAAATTATTAAAATTTAGTACCGAAATTTGGAGTCAGTGGCCTCAACTTTAAGAGCGCTACGTCCAATTTATGGTCTTCAGCGATGAGGCTCATTTCTGGCTGAATGGATTCGTCAATAAGCAAAATATGCGTTGTTGGTCAGACAGCAATCCACACGTAATCCATGAGTCATCATTGCATCCCGAAAAAATTACGGTTTTGTGCGGTTTATGGGCCGGCGGCGTCATTGGGCCGCACTTCATCCGTGATGATCAAGACCGGCACATTACTGTGAATGCGAATCGCTACCGTTCAATGAATGATGAATGAATATTTTTGGTCCCAGTTGGATAATATGGACTTGGAGGACATGTGGTTCCAACAAGACGGCGCCACAAGCCAAACAGCGAATGCCACAATCAATTTATTGGAAACCAAGTTTGGTGAACGTGCTATCTCACGAAATGGCCCAGTCGATTGGCCGCCTCGGTCGTGCGATTTGACGCCGTTAGATTATTTCCTGTGGGGCTACGTCAAGTCTATGGTCTATGCCAACAAGCCAGCGACGATTGATGAACTTCGTACGAATATCGAACGTGAAATTGCAGCAGTATCGGCCGATTTATGCTTGAAAACCGTCGAAAATTGGGTTCAGCGAACGTGCTTTCACAGGAATAAAGAATTTCATTGGTATCTAACACCGGTTTTGTTTTATTTAAAAAAACTTTTGTAGCGCTCTTATTGAAAAACCCGTTAATACAAAATAAAGGAGGCTCTCTACTGATTATTAAATAATGTAAGTATGACAAAACTTTTGTAGGTATGACAAAACTTTGTAGTCTAATCTCATAACTGTTTACTATTTCCTTGATATCAGTTGCTGTTCTTATTCAAATAGACAAAAAAACATGTTTTAGTATAATTTTTCCTTTGCAGTACCGTTTCTTTTAAAAGAAATAAAATAGAAAATTAATATTTTTTCAATTAATTATAATTAATTATAATAAAATGAAAATGAGTTCCAAACTTCTAATACTACTGAAAATATATGTATTCAATTAAAGAGAAAGTGCTGTTCTTTTTCAAGTGAACGGCAGTGTAAAATATTATAAAAATAAATATATAAAATACTGCCGAAAGTAAATAAATGGTGAACTTTTGTTAACAAATTTGAATTTTTTCTGCGTAGAACATTGTGTCGAAAAGTTATTCGAAAAAATTTGGAAATTGTTTTAGACTATTTCTGCGTTTGGTAACATATAACTTTATATATTTTGTAAAATTTTAATATAAATCTAAGAGTATTGCTTAGATACATTATATGCGAAGATACAACTCCGTAACGTAAATGACTTCAAAAACTTTCTTCACTGCGACGAATATGTTTTTTATTGTGATGAATACGTTCCATTGTTGCGATTAATATGTTTTTGATTGATGTAAATTTTATCATCCATATAAGTATGATGTAAAATCATTAATTTCATGCACCTTATTTTTGCCCATTTTATGCTATTTCCCATTTGGCTATTTCGTAGAAGAATTTAAATTTATTGTTTTTATTTTGATGAATGATGTTTGACATCATTCTGACAGTTTAACATTTATATGTTTGTACATTGTTGCTAAAAAGGTAGTAAAGATTGGTTTAAAACCAGAGTTTCCCGTATTTGATACAAATCATGTTCGTCACTATAGTGATTACCGATTCGTTGCAGTAACACTTTCGTTGTTCAACTTTAAATGATTGACTACAACTGTAATAAACAAATAAAATATTGAAAAAAGCATAAAATACTCAAATAAGAAGAGATTAAACCCAAATAACTTAACAACTACATTATTAAAAAGTAGTTTTTCTCCAAAATGCACAATTTATGTATTCGTTGCTGCAACAACAATGAAGTTGGTGGAGCAGCGTAGTGATGAAAATTCAAAAAATCTAATAAAACATTCTTTAAAGCAGCAGTATTTTCATTATGTCAATGTAAACCAACTAACGAAAAAGTCGCATCCCTACGAATAATCGTTTTTATTTCCCTGGACAGATACATAGTAATATTTTAAGAACAAAAAAAAATTGCAAGAAGGACTTGCTAGATGACACTTATTTGCTAAAATATTCCATTGTATTATTTTGGAAATTTCCCGGGAAAGCGGGAATTAAAAAAGGAATAAAATTTGGAATGAAATGAAAGCGGGAATAAAATACCGCCCGGGATTTCCCGGGATGCATTCCCTAAATCATATACAAACAATTATAATTTAAGAATATCACATGTATGTTTAAGTGTCCACTATTTATTGCATGTTTGTGAAGTCGTCAGATTCAACGATTGTGTTTAAAAGTCTCACTTCACCTCAATTATACATGCAATTCAATTCAATTCATAAACTAGTGTGGTGAGATATATCAACTGGGTATATTCGTTTTGTCGATAACAATAAAACATACATGGGCTTTAATGACCTATTAATTTCGTATAGACAAATATGTATATGTCAACCGTTGTTTTTTTCCAAAGCATAACAAATTCTGGGTCTATACGTCGTAAAATGTGAATATGTATACTTACCATATTTTTCGGTGGATGATATTTACTTCTACACTCTTGTTTTTTCACAAATTTTTTTCTCACTTTTTGTTTAAAATAATAGTTTTTCCGTAAAATTCTCGTGTAACATCCAAATATAGTTTCTCTTTTACAGCAGAGCCTCTTATGAAAAATCGAATACATAACTTTCGAACAAGTGTTTTTGTAACAGAAACTAAATTATGATTAAAATGACTAATATTTGAACACGAATTCTAATATTGTACTTCTTATGAGTTGTATCTTCCATTTCAAATGAATGAGGTTTCAGAAATACTCAAATTGGTTAACACAACTTAATTTCTGTAGTAAAACTTGTATTTGGTCGACTTAGAACATCGACAAATAATTCTGATGTATGATAATTAAGAATTCTAATTAAAATATTGACTATATCATGAAATTTCCAATGCTTGAATTGATTTCCAACTAATCTTTTCCCTATGTGCGAGTCCTTACTATCCTTTGCGGTGTACCTGATAATTATGCGGTGTAAGTAAGTGCAGCCACCGCAACTTACCACCACCGCAATTTGTCACCACCGCCACTTACCAGCACCGCAACTTACCACCACCGCAATTTGTCACCACCGCAGCTTACCGCAATCGCAATTTACCGCGACCGCAATTTATGTGGTACACCGCATACTTACTTATTATTATTATAACAACCAATTAACAATTATAAGTATAACATTTAATTTATTAAAATAATTAATTTAATTAACTTATAAAAATAAAAATGGTGATATCACCTTTGCTGGCATAGGAATTTTATTTTTGTATGAAATACAAAAAAGTATCATGTATCATCCATGCCAGTAGTTGTTTTTTTTTTTTGAACGTAACCATTTTTAAACGAGATTTACATGACTATTGCATATATTTTTGTACGCAAATATGGCATGTTATACGAAAATGACTTCGCTTAACTGAAAAATATGTATGGACATACTGAACGTCTCAAAAGTAACAACTTTCAACAATATATGACGGCAAATGTCTGCTTAATGGCAAAACTGTGTGACTTAAATAATATATATCGTCACCTAAAATGCCCAAAGACGTAACCCTCATTTTCAAAATTTTACAGGAGAAGCAAAAAACCTTATAAAATCCAAAGTATTTCATTTTTAAACGCGTTCATTCCACAGCTTACCTTAGGAACTTGGAAGTCTACTATTTTGCACATATATATTTTAGCGCGGAGTATTATATTCAATCAAAAAAACAGTTTTACGTCTTTGGACATTTCAGGTGACGATATGTAGAAGAGAACACACAACTGCGGGCTGAACCAAAATAAATACATCTAAGAGTCGTTTCGTTCGCTGTTACACAGCATTAAAGTTAAAATGTTTACATTTTCCGTTTCATAAATGTAGAATATTCAAAAACATTTTATGAAAGATTTGTCTATAAAAGCAATAAAGCAATCAGCTAAATTTTGTTTGTGAAGAGAGTGATCACTTAGACAAAAAATTTATTTAAGCAAAGAGAAAAAACTGCTGTAAACAATTAAATAATTCCTTTCAACCAAACATGTCAGAGAAAACGTTAAAAAATCATAGAAGATTTAAAACGATTGTCACGATTTGTCTTTCATACTAATATTAAGTCTGACTTGCCAAGAAAATAAATCTAAGGAAATTATGGTTGCAGCCCAGCAACAGTGAGAAGAACTATAAAAAATTAAAAAATATTTCAATGAAACGGATCACAGGAGGCTCAAATAAAAATGTCGGAGATTCTATACTTCTATGGTTTAAGGATACGATATTAAAGAAGGCCATATTAATAGAAAAGGCTAAACAGTTCGCTGGTATGATGAATGTTTAGTTCGTACCAACTACAGGATGGCTAGAACGATGGAAAAAAGAGAGAAATATTGATTTTAAGAGACTTCATAGTGAAAGGAACAAAGCAAACATTGCTTAAGCAAACTATTGGAGTGCGAATATACTGCCCGCACTTATGGAAGATTATTCTAAAGCAGATATTTTTAATGCAGACGAATCAAAACTTTTCTACAAGGCACTGTCTGATGGAACACTAGCAAATAGTGCAGATAAGCCATCAGGAAGCAAAATATCTAAAGATCGGATAACACTTATTTCCTTTACAGACTCAACTTGGAGTGAGAAATATGTTTATAATGTTGGCAAGTTTGCTAATCCCAGAGATTTGAAAGCCAAAAATGGCCCTGAAATTTATTCGACCAATTACAAAGCATGGATGACAAGCTTTTTATGGACGAAATTAATCAAAGAACTTTTTTTAGTGTTCGAGAAGAAAATAAAAACATTCTTCTCTTGGTTGACATAAAATTACTGACGATGTTATTTTGAAAAATAAAAAAAATTAATTTTTACCTCCAAATGCAACATCGATAATTCAGTCATTAGATCAAGGCGTAATCAGAACATTTAAATGTTACTACTGAAAAATGATAATTTCAAAACAACTGTTGGACCTCGAATGTTAAAAAGGCATGGTGAGATGTAACTTTACAAACTATTCAAAACTGTTTCAGAAAAGCAGGCTTTGTCAGTGGTCGGGAAATAGTCTGTGCAGTAGGGGAAGATGTATTTTTAAATTGTTTTTTTAATTGATCAAAATGTGACCTGTTGCGATGACATAGCTGATGATATTATTGAACATGTTATTGGTGCTGCACTCGTCGAGAATTATGAGATTGATATGGAGGTTAATGAAACTTTAACCAACTACGTTTAAAGATGCACTTCACCCAGTTTGTGTTCTAAACGACTTTATTTTCATAAAAATATAATATCTAATTCAAATTAAAAGTAATGACTCAAAGTCAAATCGGAGATTATTTTATAAATTACATCTAATTATAAATAAATTGTTACCTATGCAATTTAGAAATAACCATGCTTTTTTGCGTCTGAATTTTAATAATATATTTTTCATTTACATATGACTGATGTTTCTATGACTAAATTTAATTAATTTTTTATGGTTTCTTTTTCAATATTACCCTATTATTTCAAATTTAATAAAATGAATTCACATATTTGATTGAGATCGTATTTAAATTTCCATAGGGTCTGAAATTCGGTCGTTAAATTGCAATTTATTTCGATTGTCCGAGTTACGCTTTAGTGAAACTTTTTTCACTTATCCGAGTAACGCTTTACTGAAAGTTTTTTCAGTTATCCGACCTCCTCTTTAGCGAAAAAATCGGATAAGTGAAACATAATGATTACATTTTTGCCGTTTCAGTTAAGCGGAGTCAACTGTATAGGTGTATTAACTTACGGAAAGGGTTAATATTGCAAAATAGTAACTGCTATTTCAACCGAAATTTATGGGTAAATTTGCTTGTTAGAAATAGCTGAGTTGACAGTGTGTGGAAGCTAAATCAACAATTATTATAGCTAATTTTTCGAACATAAAAATTACCCATGAAAATTTGTAAACTTATACACAAAACAAAGCAAACTCTATGTTACCCAAGACAATGGCTGATATTATACATTAGTCGTGTTTTGGTTACAAGCAAGCGATTATCGCTTGCTAAGTGGCAAAGAAAACGGCTTTTTAGCGAGAAGTCATTTTATTCAACAATATGAAAAATGGTTAAAAACGGTAAAAGATGTCAAATTTTTTTTGTTTTAAACTTAGCGAAAATGAATCTCGTCGCTAAGTTCTCGCTAAGTCTTCGCTAAGTGCTTCATACAAAACAAGCGAATATATAAGCAAGCGGTGTAACCAAAACACGCTTATTGTTTATAGCCAATATTACCACTAAATTTTTTTGTGTGCAGAGGTGACCTAAGGCTAGAATTACATATTAAATCGCGAGAAAAAGGTCGAAGAAATAAATAAAACGATATTAAAATGTTATTATTTTCATAAACCAAAGAAATATGCGGTGCACCGCATAAATTGCGGTGGTGGTAAATTGCGGTTGCGATAAGTTGCGGTGGTGACAGGATGCGGTGTTGGTAATTTGCTTTGCACCGCTGCAGGTCTCTAATGTGAGCCGAATCGCAAAATTTTCGTGAGACGAAAATGTCGCTCACTTGCTTGATACACTAAGCTGTTTGCGAAATTTAGTTAAGCATCTGATGATAAACTTGTCACGGAGTTCGAAACTAGTCATGCCAGTGAGTGTGCCAATCTGACCTTGTAAGCTTGTAGTATGAATTTCTCATACATTTATTAATTATAGGTTTAATTATAGGTTTGTTATACCAAAGATATTTCGTACAGTTGTTTGATTATTGTTTGGTACCAGAATTTTGACATTTCGATTATTTTAACAAACAAAAGTAGCATCACATGAGAAAACGAAGCAACGGCTTGTTCGGACACTCGACACAAAGTATTGAACACTCTATCATTTAGAGTTCGTGCATCAATTGCTGCTGGAATACGATGAACAGAAGTTTATACACTTTTTGTGTACGTTTTGGAGATTCGTACTTTTTTGTGCTAAATTCTTTCCATCCCTGGGCTGAACCTAAATCATTTATGCTAATGTGTGAAGATTAATTAGAAAGAAAATAAATTAATTTAACACATTATTGCAAATGTCAGTTTTATTAATTGCCTAAAGTTATAATTTTTATCATCGCATATTAACCATATTTAGTGGTGAGGGGTGTTTCTGCATTTACATTTAAATGTTTTAAACATTTCAATCACTTTCATTTGGGTGTATCTGAAAATTGAAGAGTGGTATTAGTTGCTAATATGTTGTGATGTTTAATTTAAATTTGGTAAAATGAATAATAAAAATGCTAATATTTTTTGTATTCGCAAAGTACCACTTCAAATTAGGGTTAGGCACCCTGCTAACATATCTTTCCTTATAATCTCACCCATATGTAAAGTGTAGGGTGTTCCGTCAGACAAAAACAAATTAAGTAACAGCGCCTAAACGGATCTGGCGATTACGGGAAAGATAAAAAGAAGAGAATTGAAGACCCCATTTGTGACTGAAACCAGCGGTGTAAATAAATCCTAGTAAACTAAATTAATGTTTGTTCTACAGCCATGAACACTAATTTAGCACAAAACTACTGTTAAGTTTGACTTAAGTTTGATTATTATGGTCGGCACTGTTGCAGCAGAGCATCAAGCTTCTGTCAAACAAAATTGTATCCATTCGTCTCTATTCCTTTTTGATCTCATTGATGGAAAGTGCACTTAGCATCTTTTATTTTGGATACCAAATAAGCACAACGCGAGCGGAACAGTCGTAGTCACATTTTTTTTAAATTTTTGTGCAATTTCTCTAAACTATTTATAAAAATGGGATGGGGAAAAGATTGTACACCAGAGAAAAAGCGCATTGTATTCAACATGTGCAGTGAAGACATCCACAAGGCTACTTGGGTATCCCCTGATCAAAGAACTAGGAACCAAATTGATCACGTGGTAATTGATGGAAGGCACTCATCCAGTGTAATGGACGTACGAGTGATCAGAGGAGCTAACATCGATTCTGATCACTACCTGGTAGCAGCAAAGGTTCGCACAAGATTAAGTAGAGCGAAAATCGTACGAAACCAGACGCAGAGGAAGCTGGACATCGGAAAGCTGCAATTACCAGAGGTAGCCACAGCCTACTCAAGGAAGCTCTCGCAACTTTTGGCACAGAACCCACCCCCTCCCGATGACGATCCTGATGCGCAGTGGAAACCCATTTCCGACTCTATAAAAACTGCCGCAACAACCGTACTTGGTTTCGAAAAACCGCTTCGCAACAAACCGTGGTACGATGAAGAGTGTCGCATAGCAAATGACGAAAAGAACGCTGCACGTATGGTAATGCTTCAGTCAATTGCAACGCGAGCTGCAACTGAGCGGTATAGGGAGAAGAGAAAGGAGGTAAACCGTCTCTTTAGGCGTAAGAAACGGCAGTGGAGAAAACGCGAGAGTGAGAAAATTGAGACATACAGAAGGAAGAACGAAGCCCGAAAATTCTACCGAAAAGTTAAAAACGGGACTAATGGACATGGTTCAGGGCCCCCCTTCTGTAAAGACAAAGACGGAAATCTCGTCGCAGATGTGCAGAGCATGTTGGGAATATGGAGAGAGCATTTCTCCGCGCTACTAGTACCTGAGATATCCGATGACGATGGGACAATCGATCACAATATGGACGACGACGTCGATTGCCCCCCTCCTAACCAAGACGAGGTCAGAACAGCTATTGCCCGGCTTAAGAACAACAAAGCCGCAGGAGCCGATGGATTACCGGCGGAGCTGTTTAAGGCTGGCGGCGATGAGCTGATAAGGTGCATGCATCAGCTCATTAGCAAAATTTGGTTAGATGAATGCATGCCCGGCGATTGGAGTCTCAGTGTACTATGTCCCATATTTAAAAAAGGTGACCCGAGTATTTGTGCCAACTACCGTGGAATAAGCCTTTTATCCATAGCATATAAGGTTCTATCAAGTATAATGTGCGAAAGACTAAAACCAATTATCGCTGACCTGATTGGACCATACCAGTGTGGCTTTAGGCCTGGAAAATCGACAACTGACCAGATTTTCACGCTACGCCAAATCCTGGAGAAGACACACGAAAAACAAATCGACACCTATCATCTATTTATCGATTATAAAGCAGCCTTCGATAGTCCGATACGGGAGAAACTCTATGAAGCAATGTCTGAGCTTGGTATTCCTGCAAAACTCATACGCCTTTGCAGGATGACCTTGACGAACACCAAATCCGCAGTGAAAGTTGGTAAGGATCTTACCGAACCTTTCGAAACTAAGCGAGGCCTCAGGCAAGGCGACACCCTATCGTGCGATCTCTTTAACATCTTAATGGAGATCATTATGAGAAAAGCTGCAGTCAATATGAATAAAACCATCAGCAGCAAAAGTCACATGCTGCTCGCGTATGCTGATGATATAGATATCATTGGGCGCACAATTAGAGAAGTTACTGCGGTTTTTTCGAGAATTGAGAAGGAGTCAGCAAAAGTGGGTCTGACGGTGAATGAGGACAAGACAAAATTAATGGTTTCAACGAACAGGGCCTCCACGCGATTAGACCAAAGCGTGAACGTTGATAACCGTTATAACTTCGAGGTAGTGGACGAATTTATATACCTCGGATCTGCCGTGAACAAAAACAACAACGTCAGCCTTGAGATCAAACGGAGAATTGTGCTTGCGAATAGATGTTATTTTGGGCTAAGCAAGCACTTTAGAGATAAAGCCCTCTCTCGAGTAACAAAAGTCCAGCTGTACCAGACTCTCATTCAACCTGTCTTGCTTTATGGCGCAGAATCCTGGGTCCTATCGCAAGCAGACGAAACATCTGTAGGAGTCTTCGAGAGAAAAATACTCCGAAAAATTTATGGCCCTATAGTGCACAACGGCGAGTATCGGCGACGCATGAACCATGAGCTGTATGAGCTTTATCCTGACATTGACATAGTTAAGCGGATCAAGATAACGCGATTGCGCTGGCTAGGCCATGTCAGTAGAATGGATGAAGATGAACCAGCGCGAAGGCTTTTCGAAACCGAACTCGAAGGAAGACGAAAAATAGGAAGACCAAGACTCCGCTGGAGGGATCAGGTTGACGAATCCCTGCGTACACTTGGTATTGCCAACTGGAGAGATAAAGCAAAAGATCGAACTGGTTGGCGAAATATGTTATCTTCGTTTTGTAAGGTCCCTGACCCCCCGGGGTTGTCCGAGACCGGATAAGTAAGTAAGTAAGTAAGTGAAGGCAAATGCCATGTGAAATTGCAAAAATTCTTAACCGATTGAGAAAACTAATCTATAGTGTTATTTATTTCATTAAAACTAATACAAATTTTATAATGGAAAAGAAAAAAAGAACCCACGTAGCAAAAAAAAACAACTGAAGCCGTGGTCCGAGCAATTGTCCGGAAGTTAAAGAAGCATCCGTTCACGTCATCATGTGACATTGACAACGAAATTAACTCTGAATTTGGGGTTAAATTTATCAGACAGGCTTATCCGAAGACGCCTCAATGTCGCTCAGCTCTTTGGGCGAGCAAGCCGAAAGAAACAACTCCTTTCCAAAAAACATAATACTGCAAAGCGTTTATTCTTTGCTCATACTCATAAATCAAAGATCTCCCATTCTGGAAAAAATTCTTTGGTGTGGTGAAACAACGGTACATCGAATGGGTACGGGTGGTAGAGTAATAGTCCATTGCCCTAAATGTCAGGCATTATGGTGTGGGGATCTTCTTATGGTATAGGTTGAAGAACCAAATGGAGCCATATGCTTTTCATGTATGATAATGATCTCAAACACGCATCAAAAATTGTCAAGGAGTGGTTTGCTGAAGAACGAGTCCCCATTTTAGACTGGGTGGATCAACCTGCCGATTTGAACCCTATTGAAAACCGCTGGAATGATGCCAAGAGTAGGATCGTTGTACATAAATGTAAAAACTTGGATGATCTTTGGACCGGAATACAGAGTACTTAGTATTCGATTCCCCAAAAGCGTTGACAAAATTTGATTAAAAGTATGCCCCCTAGATGTCAAGCCGTAATTAAAAATAAAGGTTATTCCACTAAGTATTAACCAGGTAAACCGAACACATCAATATTTTTATTAATTACATACATATAATTTATTATTTCACAAATTTTAATTTGTGCTATTTTTTTAAGAAGTATAAAGTACATATGTATCTTATGTTTTTATGATAAAGCTTTTTGTTATTTGGAGTGAAATAAAAAAATGTTTATTTTTGAGACAACGTTTGTGCTAATTTAGTGTCTCACAGGTTGCGTAATGAAATCCTTACTAAGGGGAAACTATTTATACAAATCGTGTAAGCCCCAGTCTATTTTCGAAATCAAATTCCAGTTTTGTATTGAAATATGGTTCTCAAATATTGCGTAACGATATACTTATTACCGAGAAAATAGTTAATCCAATACTGTAGAAAAACACTGTGTGTAATTTTTTAAGTCATGGAAATATGTATAACCATATATGGACACCACTACTCGATAAAAGACAAAAAAGTCCCGTGTCTCCCAGTTTTGCCCAAAGTCATACACTTTCTATCTTGCAAGTCGTTCGGAATTTTGATTTACTCTTTGAGGGCAAGTTGTAGCTCTTGTCATAAAGAATAAAAATTGTCAACATATAAAATCATCTTCAAGGTCAAAATCGTAAAAAACTTTAAAAAATTAGATTTGTTTACTTTTTTTCCCCTATTCAGGTCCATAGGTAGCAAACCGTTACAAATTCATTAACAACAAAAATGTACCTGAGATCTCAATAAACAACTTTCTAGAATATGAACTTCCTAGGTATGAAGTGCAAAATTCGTGATCACCACCATAAAAATGAGATGGTCTAAACGGTGCGACTAATCGAAAAAAGGACCAAAATTCGGGATCACCTCCATTAAATATAAAAATGCCTATATCTTCTAAACGGTGCGTCTAATTGCAAAAAGGACCGAAATTCGTGAACACCCCTATAAAAATATAAAAGTGCCTATATCTTCTAAACGGTTCGTCTAATCGCAAAAAGGACCTTAATTCGTGATAACCGGTAAAAATATAAAAGTGCTCGTATCTCCTAAATAGTGCGTCTAATCGCAAAAAGGACTTTAATTCGTGATTACCGGTAAAAAAATAAATATAAAAGTGCTCGTATCTCCTAAACGGTGCGCCTAATCGCATAAATGACGTTAAATCGTGATCACCGGTAAAAATATAAAAGTTCTCGTAACTGCTAAACTGTACGTCTAATCGCAAAAAGGGCTTTAATTCGTGATCACCGGTAAAAAATAAAAAAGTGATCGTATGTTCTAAACGTCTAATCTAATGGCAAAAAGGACGTTAATTCATGATCACCGGTAAATATATAAAAGTGCTCGTAACTGCTATACGGTGCGTCTATTCGCAAAAAGGACGTTAATTCGTGATGACCGGTAGAAAATATAAAAGTGCTCGTATCTCCAAAACGGTGCGTCTAATCGCAAAATGGACGTCAATTCGTGATCACCTGTTAAAATATAAAACTGCTCGCAAAAAGACGTTAATTCGTGATCACCAGTAAAAAAAAATAAAAAAGTATTCGTATCTCCTAAACGGTGCGTGTAATCGCAAAAAACGAAGTTAAGTCGTGATCACCGGTAAAAATATAAGTGATCGTATCTCCTAAACGGTGCGTCTAATCGCAAAAAGGACTTTAATTCGTGATCACCGGTAAAAAAATATAAAAGTGATCGTATCTCCTAAACGGAGAGTCTCATAGCAAAAAGGACTTTAATTCGTGATCACCGGAAAAAGTATAAAAGTGCTCGCAAAAAGGACGTTAGTACGTGATCACCGCTAAAAAAATATAAAAGTGCTCGTATCTCCTAAACGGTGTGTCTAATCGCAAAAAGGACGTTCATTCGTGATCACCAGAAAGAATATATAAGTGGTCGTAACTGCTAAAGTGTGCGTCTAATCACAAAAAGGACTTTAATATTCGTCTAATCGCAAAAAGGACTTTCATTCGTGATCACCGGAAAGAATATAAAAGTGGTTGTAATTGCTTAACGGTGCGTCTAATCGCAGAAAGGACTTTAATACTCGTCTAATAGCAAAATGGACGTTAAGTCGTGTTCACCGGTAAAAAAAAAATATAAAAGTGATCGTATCTCCTAAACGGTGCATCTAATCGCAACAAGGACGTTAATTCGTGATTACCGGTAAAAAAAATATAAAAGTGCTCGTAACTGCTAAACGGTGCGTTTAATAACTAAAAGGACGCTAATTCGTGATCACCGGTAAAAATTCAAAGGTGCTGGTAACTGCTAAATGGTGCGTCTAATCGCAAAAAGGACGTTAAGTCGTGATCACCGGTATAAATATAAAAGTGCTCGTAACTGCTAAACGGTGCGTCTAATGGCAAAAAGTCGTTAAGTCGTGTTCACCGGTAAAAATATAAAAGTTCTCGTAACTGCTAAACTGTACGTCTAATCGCAAAAATGTCGTTAATACGAGATCACCAGTAAAAAATATAAGTGCTTGTGTCTCCTTAACGGTGCGTTTAATCGCAAAAAGGACGTTAATTCATGATGACCGGTAAAAATATAAAAGTGCTCGTATCTCCTAAACGGTGCGTCTACTCGCAAACTGGTCGTTAATTCATGATAACAGGTAAAAAATATAGAAGTGCTCGTATCCTTCTTCTAAGGATACTTCTTCTAAGGATACTTCTTGTAAGGATAAGGATTAACGCAAAAAGGGCGTTAATTCGTGATCAGCGGTAAAAAAAAAAATGTCTCCTAAACGGTGCGTCTAATCATATCAAGGACGTTAATTCGTGATCACCGGTAAAAAAAAAAATATAAAAGTGCTAGTGTCTCCTAAACGGTGCGTCTAATCGCATAAATGACGTTAATTCGTGATCACCGGTAAAAAATGTAAAAGTGCTCGTATCTCCTAAACGATATCTCCAAAAAGTACGTTTATTCGTGATCATGTTTTATTCAAACTGCGGTTGTTGGTTGCAATTTGTACCTTGCAAATCAGCTATTTATGTACAAAATTCGTATATCTTGCAAGTTTTTACTGGATGTCGTTCGCTTACTTTTTGCGATATTTTTTTTACTGAGAGAGTAAAAAATCTAGCGTATTGTCTACAAAATAGTTACTAGATATTTCGTTACTGGAAAGTACTCGGAACACACTTATAAAATTCAAACAAGTGCAGACTTGCCATTACTTCGAGAGAAAAAAACTTCGAAAAGAGAGATTTTTTCAGGGTAATATCCGAAAATGCTTTACGCAATTTGTATGCCGAAATTCCCCCTCATTGTGGGCAACTACCCATTATTTTCACATTTGGAGTGCGAATAAATTTGGAAGTGGTTAATTTGTTCAAAAATTGTCCCATATTATTCTTTCACTATAGTAAATTAAATGAAGGGATGGGTTAGATTTTTTATATTCTTTATTATAAAATGTGGCACAAATTTATTACAAGTACAAAGTTGACTTGTAATATTGTCATGATTTAACTAAAATAACTAGACAAAACAAAATTCAACATTATAAAAACCATAAAAAATACATCTACTGATTATTCGCTTTGGCCGACTCTTCTTCGCTCTTACGATATTCATTATAGTCCACATATCCGTCTTTATTTAAATCCATAGTATTCAGTACGTGGTCGATTACATCACCTAAATTTTCATCCGTGTAACTAGCAATATCCTTTTCACCAGTACCGTGTTCATTGTTTGTTTCGTTCTCCTTTTTCTCGTTATGTTCGTCGGCTAGAAAATTTTTTGGAAATGAATAAATTGATGCTATCAGCAATCTAATAAAGATTTAAAGGCTTATGTGAAATAAGCTAGCTCACCACAACCAACGAGTCAATAGAAGTTATGTGAAATGATAAGAACATAATTTTGTTTTTCTAAATTGTCTTTTAAAAAAGTTATTTAAACTTTATTTGTTTACTTTTCTGTTTGTTTTTCTTTTCTTTTTAAATGCATTTGTCTGGACAATTGCACGTTTTTTCTTAAACTGAGCTTTTAATAATCAGTCATTGTTTTTATTATTTTGTAACATTTATGTAGATGTAGAAAATAAAATCTATAACTTAGAAAACAAAAATTAAAACAAAGTTACAACAAAACTTGGGAATACCTAATAATAAGGAAAAAGAAAAATTTGTTCGATAAAGGGAGATGCCAATTTGGAATTGTTAAGTAGACAGGGTGGGATAAGAGATTCTAAAAAAAAGATTTAAACCTTTTTGAAAACAAATTAAGAAAAGAAGCTATTCTAATGGCCACCCGATTGCGTTTGTTGCTGTTGTTGTTGCTGTTGAGATTTTTGTTGGGCCCTCATAAATTCTGGATAATCTATATAACCATCTTTCGAAGAATCATCCATTTGCAAGATCGGATCAATTAAAGCTACAAGTTCTTCGTCTGTGAATATTTTTTCCTCCACCTGAGGTTGTTCATGGCCATCGTTAGTAGCATCTTTGCTTCCTTGTTCTACTCGCGTTTGTCATCGTACGTTATGGTTGTATTGTTTTTGATGTTGTTAATATAATGAAGTCGTTCCATTTAACCAGTTATGATGATATAAAAACCCAATACCATTTGAGAATGCAAAATACATTTTATTTGTTCCACAGAAACAGTTGGAACAAATAAAATAAACACATATACGAGCGAGCGAGCGAACGAACGAGCACATATTTTTTGTGATAGACGTTTTTTAAAGGATGGTAAATAGAGCAAATGGAGTGTTGAGTAATATGAAAGTAAAAGATCAAACAACAAAATACATATGTTTAGTTTAAAAAAGCAAGTTTCGATTGATTCACTTAGCCACAATTGTGCAGTTAAAGTTAAGGGTGTATCAAATGGAATTTTTCCACTTACCATGCCAATGAATAAGAGATTTGATTAATTCACAACCATCTAGTTTATTATTGTTATCGGAATCATGCATTTTGAAGTAGTGAAATTGTAATTCAGCTTCTGACATTTTACTTGTATCAATAGGTACATGTAAATGCTCCTGAATATGACTGAAAAGGCAAAAAAGATAAATATTAAAAAAAAAAAAGTTAAATAACATTAAAATGTATATCTGGAAAATCGTACAATCACGAATGACATTTTTGTAAGATTGTGAGGCAAAAAGAAATGTCCAAAATAACAGCAAAGATAATGAAATAGAATTATGGTTTGGCTATAGTTTTCAATGGATTTTAAATTTTTGAAAAAATATTTATTTATTTTCATTAAGTAGGGGTTCGATGATTGGAGATAAAGCTTACGTTTTCATTCCAAAGACTAATTAGTAATTTATCATTGTTGTTTTATTTGGTACATCTACACCATTTCCAATTAAAATTAAAAAATAACAATTTAATTTAGAAAAATATCAATTGAAATTTGAAAAATTATATGTGAAATTTGAAATACACGAATTGAAATATATAAATTCCATTTGAAATGGATCAATTGAAATTTAAAAAACATCAATTGAAATTGGAAAGGCATCAGTTGAAATTTGAAAGACATCAACTGAAATTTAAAACACATCAATTGAAATTTAAAACAAATCAATTGAAATTTAAAACACGTCGTTTGAAATTTAAAACACATCAATTGGAATTAACCAATTAAAATTATTAACCGATTTTATGTATTAGACTTTTAAAATTTCAATTGGTGTCTTTTAAATTTCAATTGATATCTTTTAAATTTCAATTGATGGACTGTAAGTACCATCATATAAAGTAGTTTGACGTTCACGTAATCTATGCTTCAATACGTATTTTTTGACCCCCACGACTGAAATTCTAAAGTTGCAGACGGCAACTGATTGATGCCCGATATCTTCGATTTATAGAGACAACAAAGAAATACTACAATGAAGAGATGCTGTGTTTTATTAGCATATACAGATGTCTTATAAGACATCATTTAGCAAAGAAAAAAACATCATCTGTTAGCTTAAAAGGCATTACTACTTTCTAAAAATAACTCTGATAAAAGACAACTAAATATAAAAAGTCTCTCGGCGCAAGAAATGTGTTGATTATATTTGGAAGTCCCCATAAAGTCAAACATTTATATAGCATGCATCAGAACTATACAAGTACAATTGCAGGTCGTGAGAGTGCACATATCGCACCCTAACTACAAAACTGTATTATCTCAAAATTTCACAATTTTAACTTTTTACTTAAATACTATATGTACGAACCGTTTCTATCCACTGAAAAATCTGTAAATGCATTTTTCTTATTATTTATTATGTATTATTTTTTAGCTTTACACAAACAGTTTTAGCCTCTAATAAAAATTTTGATTTAATACAGATTTGTAGTTATGATGCGATATGAATCCGACTCGGTGAACCTAGTTGAATACTGTTCAAGAATCCCAAAACATCAAATTCTTTTAAAATCATTGATTTGTAATTACTCTAACAGACAGATGTTGCATATTCGGCCCTGTTCTGCATTCAGAATCATTTTGAATCAGAATTTTCTTTCAGAATAAAGTCTACAACTTTGACATGAAACATGAAAACATGAAATATTTTTGTTCTGAATTGTTTGTTTTTAAAATCACAAGGTATTTGCATTCTAATTCAAAACTGATATTTTTCTTCTGAATTGATTTCCAGAAACCCAAAAATTCTGAAACGTTTAATGTTTTTCTGGATTCTGTTTACAGAACAGGACTGATTGTCATACTTTGTCGGCTGCATAGTTTGAGACAATCCAGTGTGAATGTTTATTTACAATATACATATGTATATGTAATATGAACTGCATCAAATTTCCTCAGCCAACTCTACGAGAAAATTCATACCAAATTATCTTTCTACGTGTCGTTTTCACAATGAATGAATAAATTCTAATCTTTAGATAAGACAAACAATATATACAACACAATAAACAAAAAAAAAGTTTTTGTGCAGAAGCTAACAACCGGTCAACTGTCTTTTTGGAATAATGTTTTTCACGTGATCATCCTACTTACTCTTTCTCATGGGCAATATTAGCAGCATTTAGCACTTGACCATGTGAGGCATGCGGCGCATGATGACCACCACCATGTCCTTGAGGAACTTGCTGTACCGGAACTTGTTGTTGTTGCTGCTGCTGCTGCACCGGAACTTGTTGGTGTTGCTGCTGTTGAACAACTGGAACTTGTTGAATAGGTATCTGTTGCTGATGTACCGGTACTTGCTGGTATTGAACTTGTTGTGGGTGCTGTAAATAAAGATGAATAATTAAATGAACAGCATTTTCCCATTTATCCACCTCAGCATTGAACTTACATATTGTTGTGGATTAACGCCAGGTGGTAAGTTGTGTTGAGGTTGGTGCTGCTGTTGATGCTGTGGTACTTGTTGGTATTGCTGAGGCGGTGGTGGGTGTTGCTGATGCTGTTGTGGCGGTTGTTGCTAAACACATTGGAAAATTAATGACTTTTATTAAAAATTTGCAAGTATAATAAAAATGGATGTTAAATGTAATGTAATTAAATGGAATTGAATAGTTTCTCAACTTACATAGTGCTGAGGCGCTACGCCTGGAGCAACCCTTTGGGCAAAGACACTGTTCCCAGTAAGAACGCACAGTGCGAATATTATTTTATACATAATTACAATTATCCTTGTTCGGTACTACTTTATAAAAGTATTACTAAATTATTAATATTCAAACCTCTTTGGAACAAGCTGTCTATCAAAAAAGAATTACTACTGTCCACGTCAAAAAACCACATAAATTAACACGAATACAAAAACAAAAACTAAACAAACACGTCTACACATTGAAGTGTACAAAACTTCAATTTGATCATAGTAACATAACCAAGTAGTAGCACTACGCGTTGTTGTTGTAGGCAGCAACAACATGTTTTTTTTTTTTTTGTTTTGTTAATCACTTCATTTGTCAATCTATACACGTGAGTATACCAACAACCATGGTAAAATAAGTAAGGTAAACGCAGAAGGAATGGTTACAACAAAAACAGGCATTTTGTTTTCGTTCGGTGTCCATAATCTGTCAAATTTTCTACATGTGTGTATGACTGTAAAAGTAAACAAAAAGGTACAAACACAAAATGCAGGTGAATTTGACATAAGAGAAACACCTAAGCAAGAAAAATATTAAAATCAGCTGTTCTACCGAGTTTACCTTACTTATTTTACCATGACCAACAACACAGGAAGCAAAATGGTACAAAAACAAAGTACATATGAGTTTGACAACTGAAACGATCAATCACAATGAAAAAATTTAAAACATCTGTTCTAACGAGTTTACCTTCCTTATTTTACTATGAATTTGATATTGATAAAGTAGGTTTTCATTGTTGTACGCAACAACAGGAATTATGTTTTCCATCCTTTGCTCATACAATTTTAATCTGTAGAAAGTAAGTAAAGAATTTTATTAAGTCTTCTTCTTTGTCTTAACAGAAAGTATACTTAGGCCCCATTTTTGACTAGTCAATCATCTTTGATCAACAATCAAACATAATTTTAGGTTAATAGTTGATACGGCATTTACACCGACCAAGATTTAACTCCGTTAAACCACGCTTACCCAGAAGATTACTCAAACAATTTTAATCTATAAAAACTGATGCAACGCTGCTAATTACGACAAAAAATGCAACTATAATAAAAACATACACAAAAAATCAACTGTTTGACAGACAGACGCCGAACGAAAATTTTGCGACGCGTAGCCGCCACCAACAATTTTTTGAAGCTCACTCCGTGGCCGACAGAACATGACCGACTGATCCAATTTTAAAGGTTCATTTATTTCAAACACAGGCCAAATTTTTACAAAACTAACAAAACCAAGAGCCGCCAATTTATTTTTCCACTGTGCGGCCGTCTTCGATAATTTGGTCTCGACACGGAGTTGCTCTAAATTGGTCGAAGCACAAAGTTGCCAGCTGAAATGTTAATTTAATCTCAAATTGGGTGATGTAAACGGCAAAGATTAGAGTACGAGGTTATCGCTAACCTGGCCGATATAAACTCCGGTCTAAATGCGACATGATCAAGTGAGATATGATTTTGACAGAATACAACAAGAACAAACACAAAGCTTCTTTATTTGTTAATATGAACAATTATAATCGCCATCCTAGTTGAAATAACAATAATAACGTATCATTTAACTCGTAGTTCAGTTAGAACACTGTTGCCACATGGTAGAAAGATTATTTGACAAAGCACTGAAAAACTCTTCGCATTTAGGCCTATTTTTTGAGTGGAAAATCATCTTTTATCAACGATCAGACAAAATTTAAACTCTGGATTCAGTTTTTAGGATAATAGTTGATTGCTCTTTAAAGAGCCAAAGTTGGGCATTTAAACTATGATCAAGTGACCTTACGATTTTGACAGAAAACAAGAAGAAGAACAAACACAAAGCTTCTTTAATTGTTAATGTGAACAAGTATAATCACCGTCCTAGTTGAAATTACAATAAAAGCATATCATTTAACTCGTAGTGCATTTAGAACTTTATTTCTGCTCAAATATTTACCAATTTCATTAAATATTTTGTATTTTATCTCCTCACTTTTGTTTTGCAAATGGCGTCAGTTTGATGCATTGTAACGATTAGCCGATAACTGTATGAATACCGGTTATTTTTCGTAGCATTTGCCACTGTTGCCACATGGTAGTAAGATTATTTGACAAAGCACTGAAAAACTCTTTACGAATTTAAAGTCAGATCAAATATTAATTAATGTCAACTGATTACCTATTTAAATAACCAGTCAAAAATTGGGCCTTAGAATTATACTCGTTTTATTCGATAAAAAGTAAATTATATAAGCCACATGCTTGAGTGGAATAGCGAATGCACATAAATAAGTACAATTTAAACAATGAATAGCGACATTCATGCAAACGTGAAAGCCGAGAACTTTTGCTCAGCGCAAGTTTCCCTCGCACCGTTGCATGAGGCACCAAGTAAAGTTGTTCAGCGTATTTGTGCTCAAAACCATATCAGCTGACCAAGATGGATACCTAAGGTGGTAGCAGTAGCAATTGCATCTATTATGTCTGTGTACTTTTTCTACTGTTCTAGTGCTATCAACTTATTTACCCATCCTAGTCAGCTGGCAACGAAATGTCAAAAGTTTGCACGTTTCTCCGTCCCACGTCTGCGCAGCAAATCCGACTTGAAGACTTTCCACTTTTGTGCAAGTCGCTTTGTATGGGAAATTTCTTTGTTTTGACGTTTGCCGCGTAAGTTTGCGAGGTTTACGCATTTACGCGGCTCTTTCGAGTTTGCATGAGGACCACTAATGAGATTTCAAGGCTTGCTCGCAGCTTTTTTTTAACACACAGAGCGAAAGTCTGTAAAACAATAAAAATTAAATAACAAATAATAGGGCGTTTACATGCACTCGATCTTGCTGATCCACTCGATAATCGAATATACAACCAAACTTCAAACCATGGGCCATTGAAATTTTATTCACCACATAAATGTAATATTTTCACTAACCTGAGTACTTTGATACCGATTCATTGGCCCTTATTACACTATTAGATAAACGAATTGAATAGAGTAATCGTCCGCAATGATTTTCAGAAAAACTTAATAGAAATATTGAACATTTTTAAAAGTTTTTCAACAATTTTCAAAATTCAATATTGTTTGAGACCGGAATTCTGACATTTCGATCATTTTAACAACCTGTCTACCACGGTGAAAACCATTCGATTAAACAAACAAGTTTTCTGTCAAAAATTTTTGAGTAGCCTTGGGGTTAGTGAAAAATTTAACAAATAAGCTCACCACACAAGTTTTAAAATTTTACTCCGATAACATTTTTTGAGCGAGAAGCCCGGTATTCAGTTTTGCCATAGAAGTACCTGTATAACAAGTAACGAAAATTTCAGGAACCGAAAATTTCGCTCACTTTTCATTTGTTTATTACTCAGCTGTTCGCGAAAATTTCGTAGGCAAAATCAATTACAGGGTTATACGCCAAAGCTGTTTTGTACGAAAATAAAATTTTGATAATTGTTTGGGATCGGAATTTTGGCATTTCGACAATTTTAACAACTAAAAGTAACTCTACGTGCGTTAAAAATGGAGTGCGTAGAGGAATTATAAATGAAATATTTGCAAGGTAAATCAAAGATAGGTGGCAACTCTCCGCAACAAAATTTTCCGTTTAGAGATAAATGACAAAATTTCATACGAAAATTTTGCAACAACTGAATAGGGAGCTATAAAACACACATGCTCTGTGTGAATTGAACCAAATATTTTGAATGGACTAACAATTAAATGTTAGTATACAAAAAGCAAACCTAAACAACGTTCAAGGATCCAATACTTTTTATCAATAAGTGTATTTTTTACCCCGCTAAAGTTAATTATAGCTTAATTTGTACGGGACAGCTAAGCGATATTAAGTGGCATTTCAATTTCATTAAGTGCAATATATACAAATATACAAGGATTAACTAACAATTTGAATCAGTTGGAATTACTAGCTGCTACAGAAAACCCGGATTTCTTAATACTATCGGAAACTCATACAACCCAAGATATTGATGCAAATGAAATAACGCTGCCGAAATACAACCAAATTATAAGTTATTCAAATTCAAAACGTACTGGAGGAGTAGTAGTATATTATCGAGAAGAATGGTCGGTGACAAAAATATATGAAAGAGTAATAGGCTTTGGCTATTGGATTCTGGCATGTACGGCTCAGAATGGAAACAATATTATTATAATATGTGCAATTTATAGATCACCTAGTGGATCAGAATCAGATTTTTGCGATGTTTTTCAAGAAACTATAAGTGATAAAAACTATGATATAGTCATAACAGGCGATTTTAATATCGATTGGTTGAAAAATAGCGTTTACAAAAATAAAATTCAGAGTGCAATCCATGACAATGGTTTAAAACAACTTGTAACGCAATTCACGAGAATAACAAATATTTCGCGAACTATAATTGATTATGTAATAACAAACAGTCACAGAGTATCGGTACAAATAAACTCCGGAAATAATATATCAGATCATGAATTAATTAATATAATGATAAAATGTGATCACAGAAAATCACCGTGCAATAAACAAATTGAAGTCTTTAAATATAACCCAGATCAGTTCAAAAGAGACCTAAGTGCAATAATAAAATATGACAATAACAGAGATATTAACTATAACGTAAACTATGTAGACAATTGTTTCAAGGAAATCATTACAAAATTTTCGAAGAAAGTAACAATACGTGATCGATATAAAATGGATCAATGGTTTACCAATGAGCTTAGTGAAATGAAGCATCACAAAATTATAATGTACCAAAAAGCACAATATGAGAACACACTTGCTGCATGGCAAAGCTACACTGTGATAAGAAATCAATATAAAGTCGCAATAGAAAATGCAAAATTTAGATTTGTTAACGGTGAAATCGACAAAGCTACAGACCAAAAACAAATGTGGTTGACAATCCAAAATCTGGTTTATGAGAAAAAAACCAAATTCAATAAAGTCTGTGATATTTCGTGATATATAATATAAAGATAACTTTAATATAGCTAGTCACTTCAACAATTATTTTGTCGATAGTATTAAAACTATAAGAGAATCAATTATTAATGTGCAATATTTTAATTATATACAAGTGACTGACAAAACATTTAAATTTCGTGCAATAAATATTTTGGATCTTAAGAATATTGTTAAAAACCTGAAAAATACACCCGACTATGAGCGAATTTCCCCCAAAATGATACTTGACAATTGGAGCACTACAGGAAACATTCTTCTAATAATCATAAATGAATCATTAAAAACGGGCACTTTTCCAGAAAATTGGAAGGAGACTATGATAACTCCGGTCGAAAAAATAGCGAACACAAAAAAATGTGAGGAGCTTAGGCCAATAAACACTCTCAAAACATGCGAAAAAATTCTTGAAAAAGTGGTAAAAATACAACTGGAAGAATATATTGAGGCAAATTCTATACTATCAAAATATCAATCAGGTTTCCGAAAAAACTTTTCTTGTGAGACTACTATTAATTATGTGATAAACAGATGGAAAAATATAAAGTGCAATAGAAAGATAGCAGCAATATTTCTAGACTTTAAAAGAGCTTTCGAAACTATTGACCGGGAAATATTATTGGACAGCTAGAAAAATACGGCATCAGAGGCACAGAGTTAAAATGGTTCAAATCGTATCTATGGAACAGAAAGCAATTCACATGTGTCAACAATATAAAATCATGTGTAATTGACAATGGTCATGGTGTTCCTCAAGGATCTATTCTAGGGGCACTATTGTTTATTATCTATGTACATAAATGATATGCCAAACGTGTTAGACAAGAGTGAAATGGTTCTGTATGCAGAGGACACACTAATATTTACGTAAGACAATACAGCTGAGCAATGTCAATACAACATATTACATGATCTGAACAATATTAATGAATGGTTACAATTGAATAAACTTAAACTTAATGAAAAAAAACAAAAGTAATGGAAATTAATATGATAGTGATTTGAGTATACGGATAAACGATGAAGAATTAGAGAAAGTGAACTCCATCAAATACTTGGGTGTGATTATTGATAAACATTTAAAAACATTTACGGAACACGTAGAGTACATATGTAAAAGATTGGATATTTTAAACGGATAAGGAACAACATAAATGTTCTTACGGCAATAAAGGTATATAATACAATTATAAAACCGCATTTTGAGTTTGGGGCAACAATATTATATACGTGCTGCACTGATGCACATTTGGAAAGGCTGCAGAAACTCCAGAACAAAGCTATGAGAGCGATTTTGAAATATAATAGATACGCACCAAGACAATTAATGCTGAATACACTTAAATGGCTTAACGTAAAACAACGACTTGCACTTAACACACTGAAATTAATACATAAAATTCGACAAGGAAAAACACCAGACTACCTACGTGAGCAAACGAGATATGTGAGCGATGTTCAACCTTACCCACTAAGGAACGCAAGTAATTTTAGGCTTCAAAGGGCAACAAATTCTTCTATGCAAAAAACATTATTTTATAAAGGTTTAAAACTATATAACACACTTCCAGAATATGTCGAAAATGAAACAAATAGTAATATATTTAATAGAGAATGTGTAAATTTTGTTAAAACGATACATTTGCTTAATTAAATTTTGTAATCTATAATTGGAAAGAAAAGAGTATTATGAATACTAATAAATGAACTTAATAATAATAATAAAAATTCCGACTTGAGCAATGACAATGTTGCCACATGTTCAATTTCAAGAAATGGCAACAAAAAGTTATCTTCGATAAATTTTGTTATCATTTCTTGCGAATGAAAATGTTATCAAGGAGAGACTCAAAAACAAAAATTTGCAAAATGACTTACACATTTTAACTTCAATAAAATTATTTTATTTGGATGACTACGTATACTTTTATATCTCTAAATTTGAATGACAGATTTTCATTTGCGATAGAAAACTAAATTGAAAAAAAAAATTCACAACAACGCGCGGTAAATGTTGTACATATTGAACATGGTAGAACTATCTATCAGGACTAGTCGTTTAAACAGGTGATGACATTTTTTCCACGTCATTTTTCGTTTCGCATATCATATACTTTTTTGTATTCATGTATTGTTGGTGTTGATATATTCTCCTTATTCGGCCTCCGTTTTAATCCTCCCAAAGTTTCCCAAATCGAGCTCAAGTCCAAGGGTTTCCCCCAAAAAGTTAATTAATAACTTTAATTTTAATTTTATTCGATTTTTCGCCTTTCATCAAAAGGCATCATCAGGAATATCTACAAATGACAAATTTACATACAGTCATACATATGTATAAATACACATACACATATAGAAAAATGTAAACAACTTACAAATTGGCAATTCTTCAGAGTCATCCGATTGTTGTAATTGTTCTCACTCTGTAAAACATGAATATTATCCAAATCAGTTTGGTGCTGTCAAAAAGGATGTACAGGTAGAAAAGAAAAACCCCCGCAATTTGGCAACCCTAGTAGAAGAGAACCAAAAAAGTCGACGCGATACACTCATGGCTAGTTTTTCAGTCGGAGATCATCTTCCGATATGAGTTAAACTACGTTTAAACCAGATTTTCACTTTTTCAGTCTAGGGTAAAACTACGTTTAACTCTCCAATTTGTGCGAAATAAACTAAGTTTAGATTGTGTTGGCTTTTGACACCAGCAATGTATTGTATGTTCAAGTCTTCTTTATTCAAATGTCTCTGGTATATATATCCATGTAAACTTATAACCTACTTACGTACTCGGTATGAAATACCGAGTACATATACCTTTTATTAAGAGTTGCCATATTGATATAATACTACATCTTCCTTTTTCTAAAAAGATATATAATATAATAATATAACATATTAACAAAGAAACTTAAAAATATTTTACAAATACTTTACAAATTAAGCCTAATAGGCGGTATTATCTTTCTACCATATTTTGATCTATAACTTTGAATTTCATTATTTACATTTTCAGTGTTACTAATATCTTCATTATTTACATTTTCATTATTTACATTTTCATTGTTACTAATATTTTCATTATTTACATTTTCATCATTTAAAATCGAATTAGTGTTATGGTTTTCACCTCCAATTTTATAATAAACATTTTCATCCTTATAACAACTCAAATTATGATTGTTTCTTGTTTTAGTTTCAAAATTAGTTGGCCCATGTGTTGCCTATTTCGCCTGTAAACTACACTGTTTTCATCCTTTATCAAATATGATCTAGGTTCTCTACATTTCTTAAAAATTTTACCCTTAAACCATACTGATTCCGGATTTATTTTAAAAAATATGTCCTCACCTACTTCAACGGGTTTCAAATTTTTAGCATTTTTATTGTAATCTTGAGATGCTCTTGTGTCTCTCTGCTTAAAAACTTTCCCAAGTTCTTTCCAATTCGATATTCTTGGTTTCAAACTATCCGAAACTATCGGTATTTTTGTTCGTAACTTTCTACTCATAAGTAACTCAGAGGGACTTGGCAAATCATTCTTTGGAGTAGAGCGATATTGTAAAAAAGCTATGTAAGGATCTGTTCCAGTCTTCTTGCATTTATATAAAATATTTTTAATCGTTTGAATCGAATTTTCTGCAAGACCGTTAGACCGAGCTAAATATGGACTTGAAGTAACATTATCAATACCCCAATCAGTGCAAAATGGACCAAAGTTCTTTGAATTAAAAGGCGGTCCATTATCAGAAATTAAAATTGCCAGTATGCCATGTCGAGCAAAATCTGATTTCAGTCTTGCTACAACTTGCTTAGACGAGTACCCTGAACCCAAAAGTTCAACCTCAAAATATTTTGAATAATAATCAACGACTATTATATACATACATTCGTTTTTCAAACTCAAATTAATCGCATCCTAATTTGTACCAAGGTAACTTAACAATTTCGTGATTTTTAATCTCCTCTTTAGGATTTGCATTTCTATATTTCAGGCAAATATTACAATTCGCCACCATATTATATATATCGTTATTTATATTTGGCCAATATATGGAACCTCTCGCTAGACTTTGACAACCATTTATTCCCATATGTCCCTCATGTATATATTTTAACATTTTTGATCTTAAGGATTTTGGTATTTAAATACGTTTGTTTTTAAATAAAATGCCATCTGTCTCACTCAAATCATCTTTAATTTGATAAAACGGTTTAAGTTCCACAGATATTTGTTTCTTATTATCTGGCCATCCATTTTTCATAAAATCTATGAGTTTCTGAAAAACTTCATCGTTTTTGGTTTCACTTTTATTGTATTCCTTGTCACTACTTGGTAATGCAACTTGACAGACTAATGAGTTACATTGTAAATCAATATCCTTATCCAATTCAGACAGAGCCTTTTCTCTCAGTGGAGCCCTGGACAACGTAACTGCAATAAACAAATCTTTACCTGGCCTATAAACCACCGTTAAATTGTACGATAACAAACGTAACATGAATCTCTGTAGACGAGCAGGAATGTTATGCAAAGGCTTTTCAAACAATGGAACTAGTGGTCTATGATCAGTTTCGACAGTGACATTTCGACCATAAATATACTGGTGGAAACGCGTACATCCGTACAAAATAGCAAATAATTATTTTTCTATCTGCGCGTAATTCGTCTGACAATCCGTTAGAGATGCAGATGCATATGCCACTGGATTTTTACCATGCATAATAACTGTCCCCACTGCGAATTTTGAAGAGTCCACTGATAACGTCAAAGGTTTATCTGTACTATAAAACGTTAAAACTGGTGCTCTTGTAATTATATCTTTAAGATTTTCAAACTCAGTTTGTTGTTCCTTAATCCAACACCAAACCGTATCCTCTTTCAAAAGATCTCTTACGAGTTTGTTTTTGGCTGACACATTTTCAATAAGTAATTTATCATTCCTAAAAAACGTTGTAATTCCTTTTTAGTCGTTGGTACTGGCATAGCCAATATAGACTCTATCCTTTCATTATCAGGTCGTACCCCCTGTCCACTAAAAATGTGACCAATAAACTTAATCTTAGTCTTAAGTATTTTAGATTTTGCACGATTAAATTTTAGTCCTACTGTCTTACCACGTTCCAGTACTTGACATAGAATTTTATTATGTTCCCCTATATTTGGTGCATGGATTAAAAAGTCATCCATATAGATTACCAAACCTGGTATATCTCCAAAAAGTCTTATCATTTCAGCATGAAATATCTCAGGGGCTGAACTTATACCAAAGGGTAGACGTACAAATCTGTACCTCCCAAAGGGGGTGTTAAATGTACAAAGCTTAGACGATTCATCGTCGAGCTGCACCATCCAGAAACCCGAGTTTGCGTCTAACAAACTAAAAACTTTCGAGCCACTCATACGTGATTTGCATTCATCTATAGTCGGATAATCAAACCTAGGTCTCATTATTGATTTGTTTAGATTACGTGGATCGAGACAAATCCTCAAATTACCGTTTGATTTTGTAACCAGAACGATGGAATTTACCCAATCCGTAGGTTCCCTAACTTCAGTTATTACATTTAATTTTACCATTCTCTGTATTTCATTCTTTAGAGGCTGATATAAACTAAATGGTACACGGCGTGGCGGATCAATTACAGGCTGAACATTCTCTTTAAGTTTCAAACTACCCTTTCCTTTAAGCTGACCTAAACCATGAAACAAATCTGAGTACTTTTGCAAAATTGTGTCACAACTAATTGTGCCGACAGCTGTAATTAAACTCATTTTCTGTGCCATTTTTAGACAAGACATTATTACAACTCATGTTTAGTATATAAAAAGACGTAGTAGGATATAATACATTTTTATAAGCTAAATCAACACAAATTTTACCAACTACTGGTAGCTTCTCACCACTAAATGTTACTATATTGTTATACATTTTTATTTACCATAGTGATACCTAATGTTTTAAACGTATTCATCGACATCAAATTGGTTTGGGCTCCAGTATCCACTTGGCAAATTATTGTTTTACCTTCTACTTCAACATCTATGTTCCAAGTGTTTGATGTATGTTGTAGTTCGCTTACTGCGCCAACAAACAGGTACTCATCTTCAGAATCTTCTTCGTTTACATTTTTGACATATTTGTAGTTTTGTTTATCAGCACGACTTCTCAAAAAACACATTTTTGCATAATGGTTCATCTTTCCACATGCGTTGCAAACAGCACCTGCTGCCGGACATTTGTATTTATGCTTTTGCCCGCATTTTTTACATTCAGCAATATTTTGTTGTTGCTCTCGACGATAATTCAGTTGTTGATTTTGACGAATAATTCTGTGGTTGTTGTTGCTTTTGAGGATAGTTACTCCTTTTAAAATGATTTACGGCTGCTACCATCGGTTAATTTGAAACGCCATTTTGAAAACTAGCTAAATTTTCTCTTGCCATTTCAATGCTTTTCGCAATTTCCAAAGCCTTTTCCCATTTAACATCACCATCACTTAACAAGCGTTCCTTGATGTTTTTATAGTTTTCCGACAAACCACAAGTAAAAATATCCTTCAGCAAACTTGTACGCAGGGTCCCAAATTCACAAGACCTACTCCAATTCTCTGAAATTGTTGCGTATTGCCCAATGGACTCCTCCATACCCTGACGACGCGTAAAAAAGGCATGCCTTTCCATGGAAATATTGACCTTGGGAATGAAGTAGAGCTTGAACTTTGTTAGTAAGTCCTCATATTTAATAGCATTCAATTCAACATTAAATGAATTAAAAATTGGCAATGCATCTGGCCCCATGTTGTGCAACAATAATGCCACCTTCCTTTTATCAGGTTGCGCATCTAAATTGGTAGCCAACAAGTAGATCATAAACTGTCTACTCCAGTTTTTCCACTCCACTGCCACATTTGAGGCTTTAGTGTTGAAGGACGCCATTACAGAAGACATTGCAAAATTTTCTTCTGCCTTTGTCACTTTAACTTCATCGTGTTCTGTCATATCTTTGTTTTTATTCCAAAGATTAAAATGTTTCACTTTTTATATTCTTTAATTGTTCTTTAACCTGTTCTAGGTAATTTTGAACTTTTCTGAATAAAACTTTTTTATTTATTTAATTTTTAAAAAGACCCCACACCTGACACCATATTGTATGTTCAAGTCTTCTTTATTCAAATGTCTCTGGTATATATATCCATGTAAACTTATAACCTACTTACGTACTCGGTATGAAATACCCAGTACATATACCTTTTATTAAGAGTTGCCATATTGATATAATACTACACAATGAAAAACAAGAAGAAGAATTTTGTATATGTAAACAATAAAACATTTTGTTGATATTTTTTGGAGTTTTGAAAATGAGTTTTTCCTCGGATCTAGAAGACATTAGTGACCAAGAAATGTGCGAAGAATTTTGTTATGCAAGAAAAAAACGCACAATAATTACCCGGAACAATCACTTCAATTTGCTTGGCGATAATGACTTCTATGTATTACCAAAACAGAAAACAAAAAAAAAAACAAATAACAACAAACAACTGTTGATATATTTGACATTTGCACAAGGTTGCCATGACAGAGTTAAAAAATTGTGATGTATTTAACTGTGCATTGAAAAACATGGTCAGTTAAACTAAGATTAAATCTAATCTCAGTTTTAGTAATCCGCGGTTTAAACTCACTCTGAAAAACTGGCCATCGAACGCATTTCTTTCCCGCGTCATCACTTGATTATTTCATACTTTTTACATACTTTATGAAATTTTATTTAAATATGGTTGGAATTTCTATAGTTAGATAGAATAAAGTCATCAGAAAACTGTTCGTGTATTGAAATATTCTACGAAGAGAGTAAGAGAGTGAGCAGAGAAACGACACGCTTTACACGTTTTCTTTGTTGGCATTCCACTCCATGAGTAAATTTTCTTCTCTATACAATAGTTGCTTTATGGTGCTGTTCTCTCGCACAGTGGGAGGTTAGTGCAGTTTTTTACGTTAAATTATTATATCTGTTCTTTAAATCAGATTTGTGGCCGGCGGGTCGGGTTTTCGATTTTCTCTTCGTTGTTCCTATATAATATTTTCCACGTGGTATTGTTTGATTTCCATTGCATTGTATTCGATATATTAGGTTCGACTTTTCCATGTTGTCAACTTTGGACTTTAATTTTGTAAACATTTTCTGTAGCGTATTATTGGATTTGTGTGCCATTTTATATTCAATGTTGTCCATACACTTTGTCCTTTCCAGTATTTCAGACAGATCTGGAACATAGACTACTGATCTAAATATGGCGGGACTATTTTCACTTTTTAATGTTCGGCTGTTTTTCATAACTAATTTTTCGATAATTCTTTTGAGGAAACTATTCTGACATAAGATTTTCCTTATTCTATTAAAGTTCAATGACTCTATTTATAACACAGAGAAAAGGAGACTTACCTTTACTAAAATACATTGCTGACGGAGAGGAGTGTATCAGGACCATAACCGGAAGGGAAGATCAGGAAATCGCCAGAAACAAGTTCACCTCCATAATGGAAAGTCATATGAATAAAAATCGCTTGACCCATAGAGATAAATATACGCTCCAGGTAATGGACCGAACAGCGAAATTTCTTGCACAGAATAGTAATATCATAATACTAGAGGCGGGTAAGGGAAATGTAACTGTGGCTATGGAGAGAACGGACTACGAGAAAATGAATACTATTGTGAACGATTAGGGAGTTCACATGGTGTACTATTGTGTTGTATTTATCGTATATGCTAAAATAATACAACAGTTGTAAATATGTTGTTGGCATTCTTCATGTTAATATATTTTACGACTTTACAACCTGAGCATGTCTGTTTTTCCAGCGTACTATGTTGTATGTTCAGTGTCAGCTGGTTTTTGTTTACTATTTAATCAGATATATTGTTGTGTTTTGAAGAAATTTTGCATTTTTCTACAACATTAACTCAAGAATTAATTTTTATTGGTAAAATAATAAAAAAATTAAATTGGACAAATGGAAGGAGAAGAAACTACTTCGGTAAGTTTTTGTGCACAAACTTTTCACACAAACCCGTAAAAATTTTATCTTTTTCGCTTCTTGTTGGAATTTTTTAACTTTTGTTAATAATTTTCTTTTGTTGCTTGACGTTTATTTGACGTTTTTATGACTTATGATTTAGCACATACAACATGCTGCTCACATGCATAAGTCATATGTAGTAATTTGTTAAATATGACTTTACGACTTATGACTTTAGGAGACCATGTGAATTCCCTAGATATGATTATGTACAGGAGAATAAACAAGGATCCAACAACCACTATACAGAGAAAGAATAATGAATTTGTAGACAAATTTTGTGCCCGAAATATAATCACTGAAGTAGAGAAAAGGAATATGAAAACGGAAGTGGCTACCGCACCCAGTATTTATGGACTTCCTAAAATACATAAGGATAATTACCCCCTCAGACCCATTTGCTCTTCTGTCAATGCACCGTCGTCGGAACCTACAACGTCAAAAATTCGATCACAAATCATACAATAGAAGAGGATGAGATAATGGTGTCTTTTGACTTTGTATCACTATTTCCCAGTATACCAGTAGACCTCGCATTGAAAATAATAAAGGGAAAGTGGCCTGAAATACGGAAATTTACCAACATGGATGAGGAACTGTGTTTGAAAATATTACGCTTCTGTATATAGGATAGCCGTATATAGGATAGGATGGCCGTCGGTGGTGCAATGGTTAGTGTGCGCGGCTCTTGTACAGGAGATCCTGGGTTCGAACCCGGCTCTGACCACCTTCAAATTTTCTTTCGGCGGCGGTCACCTCGCATAGTGACGGCGACACTATCGAGTATCTAGCCATGAAAAAGCTTCTCAAAATACCGTTCGGAATCGGTGTAAAACTGTAGGTCCCAATCAGTGAGTGAAAACTGGAAAGCGCACAGCTCAGTGATTGTGAGAAGTTCTCCCCAGTCCCTTTATGGGATGTAATGGGAAACTATTTATTTATTTATTTTTATATAGGATAGCAGATATTTCAAATACAAGGACAACATTTATCAACAAGAAAGATAAATGGGTGGGTTCTTCAGCGTCTCCAATAGTGGTCGAAAATATTACGCTTCTGTATATAAATATTACGCTTCTGTATATAGGATAGCAGATATTTCAAATACAAGGACAACATTTATCAACAAAAAAGGGGCCTACCGGTGGGTTTTTCAGCGTCTCCAATAGTGGTCGACATTGTGATGGAGGAGCTGTTGGATAAATGTTATTAATAATTACTGTTAATGTTAAAAGAGTTATTAATAAAATCATACTGTGTTTTCTGATAGGATTTAATACAAAGTTTTAAAAGAGTTTAGTTGATTGTTCTTGTTTTCCGTGGACGAATTAGTCATTAGTAATCCATCTAAAAGAGCCCCTTTAGGTAGGAAATTTGTTGAGTAATTGTTTTTTTTTGTGCGAACTCGGAAAGGAGTCGAAACTGTGAAAGCTTTGGTAGGTCCTAAGGTTAGCTGTGTTGAATTTTGTTGTGCCCATTATTTTTAAGTTTCAATACGATTAGTGAACAGGCTAAGTTTCAAACATAGAATAAGTGAAGAATTGGTGAAATTTAAGGTGAATAAAGATATGTGAATTAGTTAAAGCAAGATAAAAGAATGTCTGGTTAGATTTTTTTGTAGGAAGGGCTAGCTAATATGACGTGGTGAATGTTGTGTTTGTGTGTGTGAACGGGCTATTGAAAAAATAGTTTAAGGATGAAAACTTTGGTCATGGTAGGGAGGGCCATGTGGAGAAAATTCCAGTGTTTCTCCGTCTCTTGAGTGTGTTGACGTTTTGTGTAAGTGCGTTGTAAATAGATAAATTCACTATTTGTGCTTGTCCCTGGGGTGAGGCGTGGGTTGAACCCAACCCCTAGGGCGCGGGAGCTAGCCGCGGAACCGCCACAGTGCCATTTTGGGACACATAACTGCATTTTGGTATCAACTTTGTTCACAAAGCCATACATACATTTCTATTATTTAATTAGATAAGAGATGTACATGTTCCTGTCGCTTATTAAAGCACTAGACATTTTTCCATTGAACAATATACATATAAGAAGTCACAACACACTATTATATTTACAAAAGTTCTTTAACACAGACTTTTGGCCAATATAAATGTATTCTTTGTTAAAAACACTTGCAGAATAAATTTTTACTTACATTACTTTATGACATTGTAAAATCACACGTGTATTGAAATATTCAACGAAGAGAGTAAGAGAGCGAGCAGAGAAACGACACGCTTCACTCGTTTTCTTTGTTGGCATTCCACTCTATGAGTAAATTTTCTTCTCTATACCATAGTTGCTTTATGACATTGATTGAAATTGTTGTAAACAAACGTACTATTCATGCGAAGTGTGAAATAAATCTGTGGTGCATAATGCATATCCAACAATTTTTTTTCCCTGATTCTCAGACAAATAAGTAAAATACCCGATTTGTCGTTTATTCAAACGTTTGGGAAATCAAGCAAATTTTCTTGATTTCTGCTTAAAATCAACTGAAGTGGCCAAATCAATAAAATCTATTCGAGTGTGAATGCTGTACTACTTTTGTTCTTGATATGTACATATACGGCGTTTACACAGGCGGAGATTAAAGCATGAGGAGGATTACAAATGTAAAACTCAACACTAAAATAACATCGTTAATCCCGATAATAAGATAATCTAGTTGTGTGTAAACGCAGTACAAGGTTTTTGGAAATTGAGAGATTCTGGCAACACCGGCCTGGTATTTCTCGACACAAAAAAAGTATCAACAAGTGTCACGTCGTCAGGTTTTATTTTCCTATTATTTACCTCTAACAAAACTAGGTTTTTATTTAGCTTTCATTTAAAAATTAGACAGTTTTACACACACTTTTAACCAATATAATGGTAAGAAAACAAAACCTGTTGTCTGATAAATTCATCTAATAAGTATTTAGTTGTCAGAGCACAATAACAAAATATTCGCCTAATTCTTCATCTTATTGGTGATTTTTGTTCTCATTGACAGGCTCGTTACTTTAAGGAACAGGACATCGATGGTAATAAATAGATTTGTCGTTATTTGGTTCTCTAAAATGTGTAATTTATTGATGTATCCACCTAAGTGAAAGTCGTCTTCTGTTCCACTGGATGAGCACCAGTGACCTCTTTGACGACGTATCAATGTTAATGTATATACATAATTTTTTTTCTCCTATAGAGTTCCGTGAATGTTTTTATTTATTTGCACGTTCTGGCCAAATTACCACCCTAGATGAGCTGACCGTTATAATGCGTTCCCTGGGTTTATCACCTACTATACAGGAACTTATCAATTATCTAAAGAAGAAAGGTGGTAAAATGAGCTTCGCTGATTTCTTGGAAGTAATGCATCAACATTCTAAAGTGGAAAACTTACCAGACGAAGTTATAGCGGCCTTTAAAGCTGCCGATACACAAAACACTGGACTTATACCAGCTCGTCAATTGCGTAATTTGCTACAAACCTGGGGAGAAGGTTTATCCGTCCGTGAGGTAAGAAGCCAACGGCAGGCTGTTACTTTTGCAATACTTTAAAGAATACTAATATTAACAGGTAGACAACATATTCCGTGAGGCTAATGTAGGCAATAGCAGTATGGTACGCTATGTTGATTTTGTTAAAATCGCTTGTGCTCCAGTACCAGATTACTACTAGCACAAAAGTTTATACTCTTACTTTACAATTGTAACATTCCAATTTTATATACAAATTCCTATACATATCAATTATTTATATACGATTTTAAAATAAATTATATTTTTTAAAGCAAAAAGGTCATTAATTTTTAAAATTAAATCACTGCTTTCACTTGTTGCATACAGACTAGATGAAAATTATTATTCGTTTGGGTGAAAGCTTCGTAATGCACTGGAATTACTAAAACGTAAGTAAATTGGATTTATTGGGTCAAATGAGGTACTTTTTTTGAAAGTATGTTAAAGGAACATGTTAAGAGTGTATATCATAAATAAATAACTCATCTAACCTATAGTATTCATATTATTTACGTTTTAATTTTGGCCAAAACAGAGGGAAATCTTGACGCAAAGTAGGTTTAAAACGTCCTCTATGACGCAATGTAGTGGGTAACAGAAAATCTTTGCACGGCAGTCCTTTTGATTTGGGAGTGCCTTATTTGTATTCGATCTTAATGGAAGGTTTGCCAGGAAGTGTCGAGCAGCATTCTGCAAGTTGAACCTAGTAAAAAGCTACTTCAAATTCTAAGCTTCCGAATAACGTACAAAAAATAGGCATACATTTGTTTATCAAATAACTTTTTTTTATTACAAAAGTCTGTGACGATGTCAGCACATTTAGTTGGCAATGGTTACTTCAACTTCTACGCCAGGTTCAATGTTGATGGAGGTGATCTTCTTTACGATCTCAGAGGGAGAATGCAAATCGATGATACGTTTGTGAATTCTCATCTAAAATGGAAGTAACATAAAAGAAATTTAAAATTATGGTCATAATAAAATTGCATCTAATGAAATGTAATTGTTAACTGTAACACTCTGAGAGCCATAACGAAGTGAAGTTATCTTCCAAAGGGACTATGAGAGTGCGTTTATTCTAAGCAAATCTTATAGATACTGGCTCAAGTTACAAATCAAAAAACACCAAAACCGATATCAAATCTGCCAGTGAAGTATGAGTAATATATTGCCAAATTCTTACCTGGAAACGATCCCAAGTCTTAGAACCTTCACCGCAAGGTGTTTTACGGGTAGTGATGCGCAAAATCTTGGTTGGCATGCGTACTGGGCCCTGGAAGTTAAAAATAGGAATAATGAGGAAACTGTAATACGTAAACACATTTTGATCCAAGTGGCAATTAACTTACAGTAGAGTTGTAACTTGAATCATAGAAAACTTATTGATTTTGAAGTGTATCAACAAATAAAGTCCAATTCAAGACCAATTTAATATAGCATTTATGGACACTAGGCTAAGTCTTTGACAGCAACAAAACCTCCAGGTAAATGCCACGTGACTATATAATCATTATATACATAGGCGGACACACAGTACATACCTTAACGCGCAAGTTTTGATTCTTGGCACCATTGATCAAATCACGGCACACATTTTCCAGGGAACGTACATTTCTGGAAGTTAACGTGATACGGATTCGGTGAACTGAAGATGAATCAGTACCTTGGGGTTTCTCAATATCTTTACCAGTAGAAGCCTAAAACCAACAATGACAAATGTGAGGTTATGTTACTGGGTGAAGATGAATGATGCATTTCACGCATGGAAACTACATTTCTTTCAAACCACCCATTCCATGGAAGGGATTTCATGCGTAAAACAACACAAAACTAACTATATATATTTACCATTTTATATCTGGTCGAGGTATTCAAATCTTTTGTTTTGAGCAGCGCTGAACCAGTGTTCTTTGCGATGAAAAACGAAATGGACGAGATTACGGCTAAAAAGCCGATACCATGGTGCATGCCATGGTATAATTATCTACCAGGTAGTGGCATTAGAGATTCCCTGGTTAAATTGACAACATTAGCTGATTATTGAAAAACACTATGTATACAAACTGTGAAAAATTTAATAAGGTTGTATTGCTTGATATAATGTATATAATATGAGTTCCATTCTGATTCATATTCTTTGAATTTTATCAACAAATAACAAGACACAAACCAAATTTGACAGATTACCCCCGGAAACCACAAAGCAGTTGCGCTGACGCGATTACCTGGTATATAATTCTACCATGATAGTAAATACCATAGATAAAGGAAATAAGTAGATATCGCACAGGCGTTGTCAAGTACTGCCACTAGGTGCTGTGTTGTCGTTTTGTAACTTTCATTGACGTTTCTCATAACTTTCACTGACGTTTATTCAACAATGTGGGACATTTTTTCAATACAAAAATAGAATCATTTTCCAGGTTGTGCTACTAACTATTTTAGTTTACTAATTTAGTTTTTTTCATGTCGCTGTGTTCCCCACTTTCAAGTAAAAATTTTGTTATTTTGATTGCATCTTTTTGTTTAATGTTATTGTTGGTGTTCGTTTGTGTTGGATTTGAGAGCAACGGACCACAAAACAATAACAAAATCCCTGTTGATGTTGCCTACCATACCTATTGTTAGCACCTGTTCTAAATACATCTTGCAACGTATGTTTTGTTTGGGATCAAACGTTGTAATTATTACATCCAGCTCCATCTAGAAAATATCCCATTGAACAAGAAATTTCCGAAGGCATGTGCGATATCTAGTTAATTCCTTTATCTATGGTAAATACCATAGAAAAAGGAAATAAGTAGATATCCCACAGGCGTTGTCAAGTACTGCCACTAGATGCTGTGTTGTCGTTTTGTAACTTTCATTGACGTTTATTCAACAGTGTGGGACATTTTTTCAACACAAAAATAGAATCATTTTCCAGGTTGTGTTACTCAAACAACTAATTTAGTTTTTTCATGTCCTTGTGTTCCCCACTTCCAAGTTAAAATTTGGTTACATATTTTGATTGTATCTTTTGGCGTAGAATACGTCTTACCTTACGGTATAGGGAGTCATGTCAGATTGTTATTGTTGTAATCTTTATTTCATTGATTATGAGGAAACGGCGAGATAACCTTTTTTAAAAATTTTTTTGTAGGTAAATGAAGATGTTATCTTTCGTTTGATATACATTCATATTGGTTGATATCTTCCTAATATTTAAATTTCTCAAATGAAAATTGTTTAAACACATACACTCAAATATATGTGTGGTGCATAGAGTAAATATGGGTAGAGAAAATCTTTCACTCACCAAATTTCTGACATTTGTCCTCGTGTGATATATACGTTTGATGTTGAAAAGAATTGCTTTACTAATACCAGATAGAGGCAATGGTTCAAAACAACGAACAAAATAACAACAACGGCATTTCGTTTTGTGTGTTAAATTAATGTGTCAAATACAACACAAATGTATGCTAACAATAACAGTCAATACAATAGTTTAAGACACATTTAAATTTCGCAGTTTGTCACCAAAACGACATGAAAAATTAAAGCAGGAAGTTATTGTAATTCCACCTGGTGTATGTCACTTTTCGTCAAACATCTCCCTATCACACCGACCGCATCACGAAGAGTGTGAAAGGAAACGTCAGATGAGACAAATGGCGGCTCTACTATAAATTTACTCTATGGTGTGGTGTTTGGTTGAGTGTTTGAGTTTGTAGCGTGAACACAAACTATGCTGCTGTTTCAGTGTCGACACAAACCTTCGGCTGTTGTTTTGGTTGATGAAATATTGAAATTTCGTATATTTACTTATGTGAAACAAAATGTTAAATGTGAATTTGAATTTAACATGGATATATAATTATAAAAAATATATGAAAAAATTAATTCATACATTTTCGTGTTAAACGAAAGTGTTGCCAAGTAGGCAAAATAACAATGCTGCTTGATGCTGTTTGACAGCAGCTGACAGTTGACGTTTAGTAAATTAAAATAAAAACTACTAATCAAAATGGCACCTACACGAAATACAAGAAAGCAACGAGTGGTAATTATGCAGAGAAATAAATACTCAGGTAAGTTTTGTGTTCCCTTGTTTATATATATTTTTATTAAAAATGTTAATTAATTTGTAGGCGCAACATCAACAATGTATATATGTTTTCTGTCTTATCGGATGGCGTATTCTACGTTAAACTTAATGGCCGTGTATCTGACACAGCCTGCAGGGACAGTCCGTGGCCTGGAAAATGATTCTATTTTTGTATTGAAAAAATGGCCCACACTGTTGAATAAACGTCAGTGAATGTTATGAGAAACGTCAATGAGAGTTACAAAACGACAACACAGCACCTAGTGGCAGTACTTGACAACGCCTGTGCGATATCTACTTATTTCCTTTATCTATCGGTGCGTTTACACGGGACAGTTTGAGACAAGATAGTTGAGAATATGTATTATGGTGTGAACAGAATTGGTGCGTACTGCGTATTTTACGCAGCGTAAATACGTCGCCAAAAATAGAACACATTTGTGTATATGGAAATGAGCAGAATCACGACGGCGTCGTAAAATACGCAAGCATGCAGCAGCTGAAAATAGATTTATTTCTATTTCATACGCCTGCGTACGGCGTACAAAACAGTACCGAGTGACCATATTGTTTTAATATTTTAAGTATTTCAGTAATTAAAGTTACTTTTTACTTAAGAAATTGTTTATTTTTACTTATTAACATTTAAAATAATAATATATAAATAAAATTAAGTACAATAAAGCTTTTTAGTTGAGTTTTTGTTTATGTTTCATTTGTGAAGTACTTTTTTTTACATATGGTCACCTTATCAGTTGTTGACAAAAAGAAAAATTGTAATTATAAATTATTTCAGTGAGAATATAGCGCAAGTAACAATAAACATTATGTTTATTAATTTAATAATTTTTATAACATTTGTATGCTTTTGATTAATTTTTTCCATTATTAATTTTTTGCAATGTTCGCATTCACAAATAGTAAACAACTTTATCAGCTGTGTTTAGTTTTACGTCGTACGTTACGGCGTTATTGTGTTTCATACGACGTATTTCCACTGCGTTTTCTTGACCTGCGTAAATTTACGCTGCGTAAAATACGCAGTACGCACCAATTCTGTTCATAGCATTAGTTGTCACAAAGAGAAAAATTGTTTGTGTGACGTACGCGTCCAGCCAGTTATAAAGACAGTACAGTTTTAAGCAACCGCCGACAGTGTCGTTTCGTTAAATTTCGTGCTCTGATTTTTTGTTTCTTCGCTCTTTTGCCATTGTGCTTTGTCTTACTTCTCCAAATTACAATGGAACTGATGTACTCTGCAAAATTAGACATGTATTCATGTTTATATGTTTGTATTGTCAAACAATATTTCAATAAAAATTAGCAAAATTTTCAAATAATGCAAATATAATTCCCAATTTGTAAAGTCGTTTCCGATGTTTTGGTTTTTTCTCAAATTACTACGAAACGTCACCGATATGGCCGATGGCTGAACTAGTAGAGGTTGACGAAATAGGATTTGTTGTAATTGTGTGAACCAACAACAGGCATTTAGTTTTTGTTTCATGACTCTAACCGTCAAATTCAACACAGATCCACACAGTAAACAAAAAAAAGTACAACAACAAAATACACTGAATTTAACAGATGGAGTCATAAGAAAGCAAAATCAGTTGTTCTATTGCGCCAACCTTTACTAGTTCAGCCATGATCTGGCCGCTTATGTCAAATCTCTGCCCGAAGTTACTGTCATTGAAAAATCAGAGACAGTGGCGAGGCAAGTGAGAGAAGTGTAAGTGGGGTAGTAAAAATGTGTGAATGTATTTCCACTGTCGGAGCAAAACTGTCCCGTGTAAACCCCAGGTATGGTATTTATCTATGCACTGAACCAAATGGAGTGGTGAAATCGACGAAAAGGTAGGTTAATTTGACGAAATCTCATCACTATAGACCTAACAAAAATTGGATGCTGATTTGACTAAAATTTTATTAAATTTTTCGTTTTCGCTTGAGGAGTAAAATTAAGAAAAATATCGTCAAATTGAATAAAAAAAATTTTAAATTTTATTAAAGATTTTATTTAATTTGACTACATTTTGTCGATAATAACTACCAATAAAAATGCTTTTTATATACATATATTATTTCTTTTAAAAGAATTATATTGACTTTGTATATTATAATGAAACAATGTAAATTAGTATACAATATAAAAGTAAAAAACTTGTGCATCATGAAATAGTAGTCACATATGTTTCCAAGAAAACACTTATTTCGTAACCACAAGCCACTAATTGATTTTCAATTCCTTTTGTTGGAAAATACGTACACGTTACTATTTTATTGCAAAAATTTTTATTAAAATTTGCTGACTTTAAAAACATTTATTAGTATTTATTAAAAATGTTGCTCTATTCCTGAATGACGCGCACACACACTATTACATTATGATATTTCATATTGACGAAATTTCGTAAATTTTTCAAAATTTCGCCAATTTGAATAAATAAATTAGTTAAAATGTTACTAAAATTCTTTAAAATTCAATACAATTGGTTCAGTGTGGTTTGAAAAAACTAAATTAGTTGTTCGAATAGCACAACCTGGAAAATGATTCAAAAATGCAAATAAGTAGATATCCCACAGGCGTTGTCAAGTACTGCCACTAGGTGCTGTGTTGTCGTTTTGTAACTTTCATTGATGTTTCTCATAACATTCACTGACGTTTATTCAACAATGTGGAACATTTTTTCAATACAAAAATAAAATAATTTTCCAGGTTGTGCTATTCAAACAACTAATTTAGTTTTTTCATGTCGTTGTGTTCCCCACTTTCAAGTTCAAATTTTGTTATTTTGATTATGTGTCTTTTTGTTTAATGTTATTGTTGGTGTTCGTTTGTATTGAATTTAAGAGCAATGGACCACAAAACAAAATCTCTCTTGATGTTGCCTACCACCCCTATTGTTAGCACCTGTTCTTAATACATCTTGCAAGGTATATTTTGTTTGGGCTCAAACATTGTAATTATTGCATTCAACTCCATCTAGAAAATATCACATTGAACAAGAAATTTCCAATGCCATAAGCGATATCTAGTTAATTCCTTTATCTATGATATCCCACAGGCGTTGTCAAGTACTGCCACTAGGTGCTGTGTTGTCGCTTTGGAACTTTCATTAGCTTTGTTCCTTTACTTTTCGGGTAAAGTTCGGGTAAATGAGAGTAAAAGCAAAATTCACTGTCAAATACTCAAATTTACCCAAAAGTAAAGGATCGCAAAAAAACACTTTTCTTACCCGAAAACAAATGTCAAAACAGAAAACATATGCTTGACAACAAATCTTGCATATCATGTTAATTTTCACTGTTCATTTGCACACTTCCCATCTTCTTTAAATAAGTACTCTCAAAGCAATCACTTTTCAAGTTAATAGAATTGTAAATTCTATAATTTTTTTCACTTGCGTTATTTTTTTCACAAATAATACATATGTTTTTATGTTGACGTTTCGAACAGCTGATTGTTTGACACTTTGCCCAAACTTACCCGAAGAAAAAGTCTGGGTAAGGTCGGTAAAAAGAGAAACGCATTTTGACGTTAAGAGAAACAAAAAGTCGCTCTCATTTACCCAATTTTTGCGTACGGGAACGCTTTTGGGTAAGTTTGGGTAAATTTGGGTTCCCGCGGGATCCCGCGGTAAAGTAAAGGAACACAGCTATTGATGTTTCTCATAACATTCACTGACGTTAATTCAACAATGTCATAGAATAATACATACCATAGAAGCTTTTATTCGCTCAATAAATTAAACGCCATAGCCACGCCACGCTAGAGTTGCCATACTAAGAACAATTACCTATTGTCACTACAATAGGTACGATGGAAAGTAAACATTGGATGGTGGAAAATATGAGTTCAATAATACCAGATGGTGGCAATAGTATACAGCGATCCACAAAGGAACAACAACCGAATTTCGTATTTTTGTGACAAACTAGTTGTGTTAAATACAATACTAATGTATACCAACGATAAAAGTCAACAAAAAATGCAAAATATATTAAAATTTTTCAGTTCTACACCAAAACGACAGGAACAAGTTAAGTGAACATATTTTGTAACTCCACCTGGTGTAAGATAATTTTAAATTTATTTGCTCTCATTTCCACAAACCTACGATGAAGAGTGTGAAATGAGAAGTCAGATGATAGAATAAGTTTATCTATGTATGTATTATTCTATGAACAATGTGGAACATTTTTTCAATACAAAATAGAATCATTTTCCAGGTTGTGCTATTCAAACAACTAATTTAGTTTTTCTCATGTCGTTGTGTTCCCCACTTTCAAGTTCAAATTTTGTTATTTTGATTATTTGTCTTTTTGTTTAATGTTATTGTTGGCGTTCGTTTGTGTTGAATTTAAGAGCAATGAACCACAAAACAAAAACAAAATCCCTCTTGATGTTGCCTACCACACCTATTGTTAGCACCTGTTCTAAATACATCTTGCAAGGTATATTTTGTTTGGCCTTACACGTTGTAATTATTGCATTCAACTCCATCTAGAAAATATCCCATTGAACAAGAAATTTCCAATGGCATGTGCGATATCTAGTTAATTCCTTTATCTATGATATCCCACAGGCGTTGTCAAGTACCAACACTAGGTCATAGAATAACACATACTATAGAAGAACTTATTCTCTCATCTGACGTTTCATTTCACACTCTCTCGGTAGGTCTGTGGAAATGAGAGCAAATTAAATTTAAAATTTACATACACCAGGTGGAGTTACAAAATATGTTCACTTAACTATTTCCTGTCGTTTTGGTGTAGAACTGAAAAATTTAAACGTAGTTTGCACTTTTTTGTTGATTTTTATCGTTGGTATACATTTGTATTGTATTTAACACAACTAGTTTGCCACAAAAACACGAAATTCGGGTGTAGTTCCTTTGTGGATCGCTGTATACTATTGCCACCATCTGGTATTATTGAACCCATATTTTCCACCCTCCACTGTGTAATTTCCATCGTACCTATGACGTTTAATTTATTGAGCGAATAAAACCTTCTACGTATGTGTTATTCTATGCACTAGGTGCTGTGTTGTCGTTTTGTAACTTTCATTGACGTTTCTCATAACATTCACTGACGTTTATTCAACAGTGTGGGACATTTTTTCAATACAAAAGTAGAATCATTTTCCAGGTTGTGCTATTCAAACAACTAATTTAGTTTTTCTCATGTCGTTGTGTTCCCCACTTTCAAGTTAAAATTTTGTTATTTTGATTGTATCTTTTTGTTTACTGTTATTGTTGGTGTTCGTTTCTGTTGAATTTGAGAGCAACGGACCACAAAACAAAAACAAAATCCCTGTTGATGTTGCCTTGCGTACCTATTGTTAGCACCTGTTCTAAATACATCTTGCAAGGTATATTTTGTTTGGGATAAAACGTTGTAATTATTGCATCCAGCTCCATCTAGAAAATATCCCATTGAACAAGAAGTTTCCATAGATAAAGGAAGTACCATGGTAAAAATAAAATTAAAAATAATTATACCATGGGAAGTACCCTCTTTGTCAAAGCATCAGTCTACACATACACTAAGTGATTGTACATCAGATGTATCGTGTAATCAATTGAAATGCCACTTCATATCGCTTAAACGGGGGTTACATTTTCAACTAGTTGATTTCAACTCAGAATTTTTCACTAATCCACTCAAACAGGCTGTTGCTTTCGATTTTCTCTTTCAAACAGCGTTCAATTAAACAACTAATTTGTAACATCTGTGTCTAATTCGTTTGCTTTGTTTGGTGGAAAAGTAAATAAAGCGTGTGTTTTAAAAAAAAATTAAAGTGATTTTTTAACTAAAATATATATGTATTTGAGTTTGATTTTTGATTGTATATATATTTATATATATAAATAAAGTTGATCAACCTGTTGCGTGCAGCCTACGTTACAGCTGTCAGTTTTAACGAATTCTGACAAGCTGTATGTGTTAAGTGGGGTACACACTAGCGATCATGTTCGTCAGTTTTGCTCATATTTCTCTTGCTTGCGTGTGTGACCGTGTGACCAAAAATTTTTGTGGTTGAGTAACAGTCAGCGGCCATATTTGTTTTTGACTGATAGTGTGAACCAAAAAGTGTCAGTCAAGCGGATTATTCGAAACGCGAAGATGGACGCAGAGAGATATTTATTTACTTTTACTCTTTTTTTGCTTTTATTCTTTTTTTACGTTTATTCTTTTTTACTTTTATTTTTTACGTTACTTTTATTCTTTTTTACAGCTAGCGCAATGATTAATAATGCGCACCCAATTTTCTTATTTTCCATGTTTAATAGCCAAATTTCGCAACTTGAATGACGGTTTGAGCTTCAAACATGAATGATAATTTGACTGATGAATTTCTGAGTGTCGAACATGATGGCTAGTGTGTACTCTACTTAAAAGCCTTTCAACCAAAAGTTGAAAGTGAAACCTTGGTGTTAGCTGTCTCGCACAAATTAACGGCCTGTTTATGTAACTTGTTTTTTCTCTCATCGCACGTCTAGAGCCATCCGAATTTCATTTTTGGTTTTTGTAAACTTTTTTTTGAGTGTAAACACAAAAGCTTTTAGTTATCGTCAAAATGTAGGTTCACATAAGTCAACAACGTACAATGTTAAATGTCAAAATAGACAATCGTAAAAAATTGTTCGTGTGGGTTATATTGATGTGTTTTCATTTCAATCACGCAAAATCCTACGGCTTAGGCGACTTTCTCTATCATCATTTTCCGTAGTTTTAATAGGAAAACCGAGAGCAACGGAGGAAATCATTTTAAATTGGTAAAAAAAGCAAATAATTGTGTTTATTTTCGTTTGTTTATTTATTTTTTAATACCTACAATCAGCTGTTGTTGATTTTACAGCTGATGGCTAGGGTTGCCACCATTTAGCATATATTTGTATGAAAAAGCTTTAAGAAATGCCAATAAAAACATGAAGGTAATATTGTTCTTTGACAGGAACACATCCAAGAAAAAGAGCTTTTATGCCCAAGCGAAAAGCAACAATGAACTCAATTGAAAACCTGATTGCTTGTCTAGCAATTGCACGCCTGCTGTTTGAAGATAGTTACAAAAACAGACTGTAAGAGCATAAAACTATTCAGGTCTGCATAGACGGCCGGACGGCCGGGCGACTAGTTGGAATATAAATTTAACGATTTATGAAATTTATTTCATCAGGATCGGATAATAAATGGCAGAGTTATGCGCGATTATACATTCAAGCTTTGGAGACCCATATTTCGGAAAATATGGACTTCCACAAACTTTTTTCTTTTTTTTTAAATCCACATTGAATGGTCTACCAGGCAAAAAAAAAACGAAAAAAATCCAATTTTGCTGCTAAAAGAAATTTGCTCCCACGTTTGTTAAATATGTATGTATTCAAATTTATTAATTTAATTAATTCAACTCTTTATATTTTCTAAGCCTTTATCATTTATGAAAACATATCAACAATAATCGTACAACTACAAAAAATACATAGCTAAAACAAAAACTGTTTCATAGTACTTGTCGCGTCGAAAGAAAGTAAACAATGCAAAAATAATTCACAAAAAACTTATTTCAATATTTTTGTGTTTTCCTCTGGTTTTTATAACAGCTTGTAGTCTCTTCAGCATCGATTTAACTAAATTTGAGGATATGTCGGCTGACATTGTTTGCCATTCTTCTATTACAACTGATTTGAGAGATTCTCTGATACTTTCTTATTTCGCGATCAAGATGCTTCCACAAATATTTGGTGGGATTGAGGTCCAGCGACTGTGGAAGATGATCCAATTGTTTAGGAGTGTGGTAAAGTAGTCACTCCTTAACTAATTTCTCTGCTTTATTGTAGATATTCGCCCTTATTCCCGTTGTCATCGTCGACATCAATACAATATTTACACCATTTTTATTGCGTAATGTTTTAAGAGGTTTGTTTTTCGATGATAGACATCAAAAACTTTGTTGTTGTCGATGTGACAATACATTTATAACGTTCTAAAATTGGCAAAAATCTGATGACGACGTCGACGACGACAACGGGAATAAGACCGATTACATTATGTTCAGCAAATTCTTTGTTTTTACTTCTCCAAATTTTTACGGGCTTTCTTTTACGACAAAATATTGTTTTTTTGTCTTGATTTTTGTACTTATTAGAAAACTCAATTCGTTGCTTTTAGTTGACTTTGAATATCAACGTTTTTCTTCTAGGAACCCTGCCATGAAGTTCATTAGCATGTAGCGCTCTTCGTATTGTACTGGCATTAACGTCGTTTCCAGACGTTGCTGAAATATCTATCGATATGTTAACTGGATTCTCACCAGGATACTTCTTATAAAAATCGTACAATGGTTCGAATTTATTATTCATTTAATATTTTTGAACTGCTACATTATTTTTTTTTATTGTGCTGTTGCTTCTACCAATGAGAAAACCAATTTTCCACAGAGATTTTCCTGCCTTGTGAAATTGTATAGCAAGGTCACGCGTATCCAGTAATGTTTGTCAACCCATTCTTGGAAATGAAATTAAATGTACAAATTTTGTCCGGTACCTATCGCTGATAGCCAAAGCAATAGAAAGATATAATCAAAAAACATAAAAAAGAGTGGTAAAAATAAATGTATGGAGCTCTTAATACTACTTTCAGCAAATTGTACACTTTCTTCTGACTCGACAAATATGAAGTAATTTTTGTTTTTGCTCTGTATTTTTTATAGTTGTAAGATATTTCTTGTTATTTTGATAAAGGGTCCAATGCCATATTTAGAAACTATACAGAGTTGAATTAATTATTATTTTTTAACATTCAAATAAATTCTAAACCCTATTTAACAAACGTGTACACTTTCTTTTGACGCTCACTGTATGTGTTAGCTCACTGTAAAAGTGATGCCATATTAAAGATATTCAGTGGTTAAAGCCTTTTTAGTTTTACCGATTTTTTTTAAGACAGTGACGCCTTCGCTAGAATTAGGAGTTTTCTCCTCTGGGGTATGTTCAACGATGCCGTGCTATAAGGCCATAGGCAATAAAGCCATATGGCTTTATTTCTCACCACTTTTAGAAATAAGACCATATGGCTTTATTACCACAGAGCAAGTGCAATAAAGCCATTATGGTATTATTTCACCTTTGATAATTTTCTATGTGCTACTTATGTAGTGTATTTGATTTCTTTTATTGGCAAAAAAAATTAATTCAGTTAACAGAAAATTTAAATATTTACATACATATGTATGTATTTTTTTTTCTACAATAATTAACAATATATATATGTAAATGTGGCATCCGTAATGATGGCACGACAAATAGGACTCAATGTATGCGTTCCGTTTTTCTCAGCTCTTCCTTTTATTTGTTGGTAGCATGGCTGACAAACTTTAAAATGTTTGCATGAATCAAACAGTATTTGTCTGTCGTTTTCGCAACAAACAATACATGACAGATAATGTTGCTGTTGCATTTCTGCGTCAGTGCCTTCTTCTTCGCTGCTATTTGTATCTGATTCAATGTCGTCAGCGCTGTCAATTGTATTTATAAAATCTTCCTCAAGCATACAGTTCTTCATTTTTGGAGAACTGTGCGAGTACAGTACTCAGGGTTATTTTCTTCTCCCTTAAAAGTCGATATCGATTTTGTATGAAAATACTTCGCTTTTTTCCGTAAGAACTTCTGGCAGTGTATACAGATGTGCATCCGGAAATTGCTTTAAGGAAATCACTTGATTTGGTCGCTTCTAAATGTATAAGAAATGCAGAAGAATTCCAGAAATGCGTAAAATTTACCATGCTTTGGAAGCTTCCTACGGGGCGCAAGAGTAGCGCGCCGCGCGCGGAAATACGCGGGCGGGCGCCCCACAGTGTCATGGTGTGAACAGAATTGGTGCGTACTGCGTATTTTACGCAGCGTAAATACGTCGCCAAAAATAGAACACATTTGTGTATATGGAAATGAGCAGAATCACGACGGCGTCGTAAAATACGCAAGTACGCAGCAGCTGAAAATAGATTTATTTCTATTTCATACGCCTGCGTACGGCGTACAAAACAGTACCGAGTGACCATATTGTTTTAATATTTTAAGTATTTCAGTAATTAAAGTTACTTTTTACTTAAGAAATTGTTTATTTTTACTTATTAACATTTAAAATAATAATATATAAATAAAATTAAGTACAAAAAAGCTTTTTAGTTGAGTTTTTGTTTATGTTTCATTTGTGAAGTACTTTTTTTTACATATGGTCACCTTATCAGTTGCTGACAAAAAGAAAACTTGTAATTATAAATTATTTCAGTGAGAATATAGCGCAAGTTATGAAGTGAAAATGGATCTCAACGCCATAATTTTAGAAAATGTGATGTGTAATTTTCATAACATTTGTATGCTTTTGATTAATTTTTTCCATTATTAATTTTTTGCAATGTTCGCATTCACAAATAGTAAACAACTTTATCAGCTGTGTTTAGTTTTACGTCGTACGTTACGGCGTTATTGTGTTTCATACGACGTATTTCCACTGCGTTTTCTTGACCTGCGTAAATTTACGCTGCGTAAAATACGCAGTACGCACCAATTCTGTTCATAGCATCACGTGTGTGGCCAAAAATGGTGAGCACTGATGAAAGGAATTTGGGCTTATTTTGCACAATTTAATAAAAAAACACAACAACTAGATAAAATGTAAAGTAATTGTCAAAAAATATTGAGTATTTTTTGAGTTATTGTGGCTGAAAGTGGTGGTTTGTGTGCAACATGATATTTTGCAAGAAAAACAATTAAATTTTGCATGCAGTAATAATGGGTTAAATTAAAATTTTTTGTTAACGGTTGCTACAAAATGGAATTGAATTGCAAGTCTGATGTCTTACTACAATTGCAACGCTGTTATTGTTTACAATTGTTGATCATATGCGAAGTGCCGTTAGCGAGAAGACAGAAAAGTCACGTTTTTACAATAAACACCACCTTTCGTAGACAATTAAAAAAAAACATCAAAAATCATCGTTCCAATTTTGTGATATTTTATTGGTATAAGTATGTATTTTAACATATATAAATCTCAACTGCACAGTTCTGCACAAATTTTTTTGATGAAGCATTGCAAATTCGTGATATTTTTAAGCTATGGCTGGAGTTGAGGCAAAAAAAAGCCAATCCTATAGTGTTTCAGATACAGAAGAAAAGAAACTCAACCTTATTCTTCTAAAGTTTATTCATTATCGGGCAAAATACTCCCGAATGAAAGTTAGATTCGAACATGAATTGAGTGATTGGCTGGATACAGAAGTATTTACTGAAGACTTTTGTGTTGTGAGTTCTTGTTTGTATTCTGTAAGATTTTATTAATCAATATAATCTATTTTTATTAGGAACCAAGTACAAGTGGCGGTAGGGGCAGGCCCTCTAAGTGTTATGAAGAAGAGGCACAACGTACGAAAAGAAGGCGACTCCATGAACTAATTGCATCGACTTCTGCTGAAGCTCTTTCCGAAGCGGCTAAAAAGGTTTCAGGCGCAACGAATGCTCAACAATTATCGGTGGAGAAATCATTAGCTTTGTTTATTGACTTGGATCTTTCTGTTCGGCAATACAATATGCTAAGAAAGGTGGTGAATACAGTTCACCAAGATTGTTTCCCGTCATACTATTTAATAGCAGAAGCAAAGAAAAAGCTCATCCCAAACGATATTCATGCATCAGAAACTTCAGCTGAGGTTCCATTGCAAAACATTTTGGACAAAACAGCTCATAGCATTCTAAATATGAATGATTTTCAAACCAAAAATGATGTAATACTAGAATGTAGTGGACATAGTGTATATAAGCAAAAATTTGAAAACCATGATGCTACTGACGAATTTGTTTTTGTTACATCGTTTGTTCCACTTCGCTTATTACATTGGGGAGATGAGAAAGTGGTGTGGCAAAACGATAAACACTCGTCCTGGAGGTTATGCAGACCTATAAAAATAATGTTTACAAAGGAAACTCGTAATGTCATAAATACTGTTAGGGAGCAATTGCAACATGAAATTGATACATTGGACACTTATTTTTATTATTCTAAAAACAAAAGTCTTAACGTGCATTACAGAATGAAATTAACTACGATAGATGGAGCAGTTTTAAGCGTAATTAACGGAAGTAGAAGTAATGCGACTTGCGTTTTATGTGGAGCAAAGCCATCAGAAATGAACGACACATTAATATTTGAAAGAACTGTCAATGAAGAATGCTACCAATACGGATTGTCTACGTTACATGCGTGGATAAAGTGTTTTGAATGTCTTCTTCATATTGTATATAAACAATCCATTAAAAAATGGCGAATTTCAGGAAAAGAAATGGAACAGAAAGTAGAGGAAAACAAGAAGACCATACAAGAAAAATTTAAAACTGAAATGGGACTGATAGTGGACATGGTAAAAACGGGATATGGTACGTCAAATGACGGAAATACTACGAGACGTTTCTTTTCAAATGTTGAACTGTCCGCTAGGATAACAGGGTTGGACAAAACAATTATTAAAAAATTTTTCCATTATCTTAAGAACCATTTCGAGTGGTTCTTTTAAAAGAAACTGCTCTTTTATACTTCAAATTGTATCCTTGGTACTACATGCCTGCAACAGTTCACAAAATATTAATACATGGTATAGATTTTATAAAATATTCTACCATTCCAATTGGAATGAATCAAGCCATAAAATTATAAGAAATGCACGACTAAGGCACGCGAGAAAACGAAGCAGAGTTGATTGTAATAAGGACTTAATAGTGTACCTTATTATCCAATCAGAGCCATCGATTTCAATCCACAGTCAAAAAAAATAATAAAGAAGTGTGAGCTAGATGATTTAAAAAATTATGTAATTGAAAGCGAAAATTTAACAACAATACTTTCAAATAATGAATTACTAGTGGAATCGGAAACTGATAGTTTCTGCGATAGTGAGTAGTATATATTACATTCCTATTTATTGTATGTTATTTTTAATAAATGTAACCATTTTAATTCACTTTGAATAATAATTTAGAAGTTTTATAATTTTTTGTTCAAGGATATATGGTGGGCGGGCATATTCTTTGATATTTTCATTCAAGGGTATATGAGAGGTGGGCGTGTCCTTTGAGATAATTGCATATAATTGAACACAGTTATCAGAATATATCAGAGACAAATCGAGCCAAATTTGGTTCTTTTCCAACAAAAATTTTGGAAAATATAATTTTTTTTCATTTCAGGATATTTGGGAGGTGGGCGTGTCCTTTGAGATAATCGCATATAATTGAACAGTTATCAGTAATATATCAGAGACAAATCGAGCCAAATTTGGTTCTATTCAATCAAAAATTTTGGAAAATATAAGTTTTTTTCATTTCAGGATATATGGGAGGTGGGCGTGTCCTTTGAGATAATCGCATATAATTGAACACAGTTATCAGTAATATATCAGAGACAAATCAAGCCAAATTTGGTTCAATTCCAACAAAAATTTTGGAAAATATAAGTTTTTTTCATTTCAGGATATATGGGAGGTGGGCGTGCCCTTTGAGATAATCGCATATAATTGAACACTGTTATCAGTAATATATCAGAGACAAATCGAGCCAAATTTGGTTCAATTCCAACAACAATTTTGGAAAATATAAGTTTTTTTCATTTCAGGATATATGGGAGGTGGGCGAGTCCTTGGGCCGATTTTCGCAAAACGTCGTTTTTTTCCTTTCCTACTTATAATAGTAATGTGTACCAATTTTCATTCATCTACGATAACTCCTTCTATTTTTGGCCGCCGTTTATATGAAATCACGACACTGTGCGCCCCTCCCTCCATCGCTTGATCCATATCTTTTCAACGGTTGACTCTGACAACTCATTCTTTACGTGGACAATATGCAATTTTAACAATGGATTGTACGGGTATGGCGTTATTTCCACTTCGATTGTTAAACTCATATGGTGTTATTACACTCTCGTGTTGGTAATAAAGTCATATGATCTCATTTCTCAAAGTGATGAGAAATTAGGCCATATGGCTTTATTGCCTATGGTCTTATAGCACGGCATCATGTTCAACACTTGTGTTTAAGGCCTTTTGCGTTCGATTGTTTTTGTTGTGAAATTTTGAAAAAAAATATTTCATATCTCCGTGACTAGTCTTACAATTTAATTGACGAACTATAATGATCAGTGCTGCAAGCGTAATGTGTGCCGCTGTTGTGCATAAGAACGTGCGCGTTCGATCGCTGCTCTGACCACCTTACATTTCTTTCGACGGCGGTCACCTCGCTTAGTGACGGCGACACTTTCGAGTACTTAGCCATGAAAAAGCTTCTCAAAATACCGTTCGGAACCGGTGTAAAATTGTAGGTCCCAATCAGTAAGTGTAAAACTAGAACCCGCACAGCTCACTGGTTTGTGAGAAGCTCTCCCTAATTCCTTCAAGGGATGTAACGGGAAACCATTTATTTAATGAGAAACAATTGACAAAAATCGGTCTTAGAAACAAAAAAATAATACTTGATTACTACCAGTTAAATTTGCATCGTCTCGTTTATTTTCGTTAATAATTAAGTAATTTTAAGCTTACACAAAAAGTTGTACAAATAAAGGGAAGAAAATAAAGCATTTATTTGTATTGAGTCTATTTTTATAAGTGAAGAGGGAGAAAACAAAAATATAGTTTTTAATATATATATATAGACATTCTGCATAAAAACATACTACAATTTAAAATAAAGGAGAATGGACTGCATTGCATGTATTACATAGGGTATAATTAATTCGTAAAACTAAAATATTAAGTGCTAATGAACATTAATAATAGATTCACGGCCTTTTCCAACACCAACCCATCGTATGGGAACGCTAAGTTCATTTTCAAGGAATCGTACATATTTTTGTGCATTTTCTGGTAGATCCTTAAAGCCGCGTATGTTCTCAGTACACGTCTTCCAGCCGGGTAAGACGGCATATTCCACCACAATTGTAGCCAATTCGGCAATAGTGCCGGGGAAATGATCCAATTTCTCACCGTTAGCGCGTTTATACCTAAAAATATATATTTTTCTTATTAATATCAGTGTTAGAATTTTTTAATTTGCATTACTTTAGCTAATACAAATGCAAAAGAATTACCACTGTTCGCAATGACAGTTAAAAAATTTGAATTTATATTTGCTCAGTCAATGCAAGCAAAATCAGGTTGTGGAAGCGGAAGGCAATTGTTACGAAAATGATTTTAATTATTTTGAATTTGTTTGCGTCAATTCTGTTTTTAAAGAATAGAGTGTAATGAAAGTGACTGGGAATAAACCATGTTTGAAATTCCCATAAAGCAACTATGGTATAGAGAAGAAAATTTCTGCTCTCTGCTCGCTCTCTTACTCTCTTCGTTGAATATTTCAATACACGAGCAGTTTTCTGATGATGTTATTCTAACTATAGAAATTCCAACCAAATTACATAAAGTATGTAACAAGTATGAACTAATCAAATTATGACACGGGAAAGAAATGCGTTTGAGTGAATCGCGTCGACGTTTTTTGTTCTCTTCTACTAGGGTTGCCAAATTGCGCCGATTTTTTCTTCTCTATTTTGAAATTCCTAGTAGTGTTACATGTTGATTTATGATCCGTTTTCTATTAATCTAGATATAATATAGCAATTATCTTATGGGTCGATTATCGATAGCAACCGAACCTCAGTTGTGTTGCCAGTTACCGAAAAGTTATTACATATGGCAACTTCAGTTGCTTGAATAATAGTTGTATTGGACAAGCACGAATTTTTGGTTGCTGTATAGGTTTTAAAACAAAACTTTCAGGTGAACCATAGAATAATACATACATAGATAAACTCATTCTCTCATCTGACGTTTCATTTCACACTCTTCATCGTAAGTTTGTGGAAATGAGAGCAATTAAATTTAAAATTATCTTACACCAGGTGGAGTTACAAAATATGTTCACTTAACTTTTTCCCGTCGCTTTAGTGTAGAACTGAAAAAACACGAAATTTGGTTGTTGTTCCTTTGTTGATCGCTGTATACTATTGCATCTATCTGGTATTATTGAACCCATATTTTCCACCATCCAATGTTTACTTTCCATCGTACCTATGACGTTTAATTTATTGAGCGAATAAAAGCTTCTATGATATGTATTATTCTGAGGTGAACGATAAGGAGTCAAAAGCTGTAGTTCTAAAGGAAATCCTAGTTTTTTGTTGTTAAATTGTAATTTCAAAACTCAGCTCAGCTAAAAACTTGATAAAAAACCGAAATTAGACAAAAAGATAAGAACACGAAAAACATTTTTTTTCAGACGGACCTATGGGCCTACAGGGTCCAAAAAACTGGTCCAGTTAGAGACGGCTAGAAACAGGCAACTGTGGGTACTTAAATAAAAGGTATTTTGATTACAAATTTAATGGTGTCTCTATATTTGTGGAGCGGTATCTCTGGACCCAGATAACCCCTTTCCTGTTTATGTATAAATGGCGAACTTCTTCCTTCGGCCCCATGATACGTGTGTCCCATCCATTCATCCGACAACACCAGGAAACTTCGCTTTCGAGTAAAACCTGTTTTATTTTCTACCTCTGTCGTTTTTTAAATAATCCACATCTTACAACTGTTTATTTCAATAAGGTCACAACTTCCTTCAAAACAACCGATAACACGTTGAGCCATGCCAAGGTTGAAAGTCGTTGTCACGGTACTTTTGGAAGCTTCCCTCCGAAAAAAACCTTAAAACTGCACAACTTTTAAGAGCGGAGGTATTGCTGTCGCCCTATGACTTCATTGGAAGTAATTTTCCAAAGTATCCACTAAATATCTATTCCTTCTTTTGGAAGGCGAAAATATGCCTTAAACCTAAATGACATAAAACAGGGAATTGTTTATAAACAATTATTGTCAGCAATAACATTTACTCAGTGCAGCCGGAAATTCTAAAGGATTTGAGTTGTCTCTTAAGTGTCTTCTAATAGATGCCATGTTTTGTACTTTGTCTTCCTCATCAAAAATAATTTCACTGAATTCATTATCTTTGTTTCTTTTTTGTCTTAAATACACTCTGTTATCGACGACAAAACAACTGGCAGAAGTTTCCATACATAATACATACATAACGTCAGTTGACAACGCATCTGAAGTTTGTTTCGACCCATTAATTACCACAAAGTATTTATACTTCTTTTTGGTTGAAATGTGATTTCGTAATTGGTTTTGCGGTTTATATTTTTTCATGTAGTTACTATTGGGGTTAAAAGAACTGTTACCAAAATGCATATTATTTTGTCTGAATTTATTCTATATATTTAATTTTAAAGCAGTTTATAAAAATAATTAAAATAACTGTTTAACATGCTGGTAGTCCTCAGCCTGCAAGTTTGAAATTTTTGAATAATGAATTTTTAATATTTTTATTCTGTTGTTCGACCTTTTCTTTATCAATAAATAATCAATATTCTTCGAGCTTGAGGTCAGATTTGCTGTTGTTGTATTTATTTTTCTCGATATTTCGCTACTCCTTTGTGTAGCATCATCAGGAGATATAAACAATATTTAACGATTAAAACAAAATAAGAATTAACAATTATAACAATTAAGAATTATTTTGTTTTAATTGTTAAATATTGTTTATACATATCTCCTGATGATGCTACACACAGGAGTAGCGAAATATCGAGGAAAATAAATACAACAGCAAATCTGACCTCAAGCTCGAAGAATATTGATCATTTATTGATAATGAATTTTTAAAATTTTTTTTCTATTACGAACTTGTAGTTCACACTGTTACCCATAATTTCATTTCATTTCCATTTATATAATGTTATTTACAGTTTTTTTTTATTTTTGTAATTAATTTATACGTGGCCGTCGGTGGTGTAATAGTTAGTGTGCGCGGCTCTTGTACATGAGATCTTGGGTTCGAACCCTGCTCTGAAAAAATAAATTATATAAATAAAATTTCTTTCGGCGGCGGTCACATCGCATAGTGACGGCGACACTATCGAGTATATAGCCATGAAAAGGCTTCTCAAAAATACCGTTCGGAATCGTTGTAAAACTGTAGGTCCCAATCTGTGAGTGAAAACAGGAAAGCGCACAGCTCAGTGATTGTGAGAAGTTCTCCCTTGTCCCTTCATGGGATGTAATGGGAAACCATTTTTTTTTTATTTAATTACTTTATACTAATTTATCTTGAAAATATACTGAAGAAACACTTATTATAACTTGTTTTCAGTTTTTGGCGTAGAATACGTCTTACCTTACGGTATAGGGAGTCATGTCAGATTGTTATTGTTGTAATCTTTATTTCATTGATTATGAGGAAACGGCGAGATAACTTTTTTTAAAAATTTTTTTGTAGGTAAATGAAGATGTTATCTTTCGTTTGATATACATTTCATATTGGTTGATATCTTCCTAATATTTAAATTTCTCAAATGAAAATTGTTTAACCACATACACTCAAAAATATGTGTGGTGTTTGGTTGAGTGTTTGAGTTTGTAGCGTGAACACAATCTATGCTGCTGTTTCAGTGTGGACACAAACCTTCGGCTGTTGTTTTGATTGATGAAATATTGAAATTTCGTATATTTACTTATGTATTTAAGTGAAACAAAATGTTAAATGTGAATTTGAATTTAACATGGATATATAATTATAAAAAATATAAATCAAATTGATTTGCGTCTGTTATTTATCATTTATCCTTACTGTTTTAATTTAAAAACATATTTATCCTATTTTTCCTACCATAAGCTTATGTATATTATCAAAAGTAACTATCAAATAAATAAATTCATTTGCTTATGTTATTTATCATTTATTGTTATATATGTTTTCTGTCTTATCGGATGGCGTATTCTACCTTAAACTTAATGGTCGTGTCTCTGACACAGCCTGCAGGCAGACAACTGTCTGCTGTATTTTTTTATGTTTATAGAAATTATAGTAGAAATTTTGTAACCATATAAGGCCTCGGGGCTCGGTTATGTAATTGAAGAAATAAAAATAAAAAATTGATATTTATGGACGTTTGATTGATGATAATGTATTTTAAATTACGTTTGATTAATAATGATACTGTATTTTAAATAATGTTTAATGCTTGTTTTGCTATCTAAAAGTCGAACTCTATGAGAACTCAAACTATTCCAGTGACTTTAAAGTGTTTCCTGTCCAAGAAAAACCGCTGTTTCAAACATTTGGTTTGGTTTACAGGTTTGTGGCTTCGATTGGTGTTGCCTCGTTGCCATAGAGAATTATATACCTAGAGTAATTACTTCTCTCAGTAAATTTATGAAATTAGTCTTGGTTGCATATTGACGTTGCATGTTGAAAAGGATTGCTTTAGTAATACCAGATAGAGGCAATGGTTCGAACCAACCAACAAGGAAACAACAACGGCATTTCGTTTTGTGTGTTTAAAATTTTGTGTTAACTACAACACAAAAATATACTAACAATAAAAGATAAAAGAAAAATACAAAATGGGTTAAAATTTCAAAGTTCTCAACCAAAGCGCAATGACAAATTTACGTCAATAGTTATTGTAACTCCACTTGATGATGTAAGTCAAAACAAAAACCAAAACTACCAGATATGAAGGAAATGCTTTGGCAATATGTGCACTTGCCAGTTATTTACATTTTTTTGAGTATGCATTTGTAGAGGTAATTAAAATTAAACTAAAAATTATAATTGTCATATATTTAATTTGTCCCATGTATGATTAATATATGTAATATATAATATTATTAAAAATACTTACGCGACTGCCACTTTAATTTCATCTAAAGTATCCAAGATATCAAGCTTTGTAAGGCAGATACAGGTGTAGCCATTAACTAATGAGGTATATTTTAACAAAGGTATATCTAACCAACCACATCGTCGTTTTCTCTTGGTAGTCACACCAACTTCAAAGCCACGAGTCTGCAATAACTCGCCAATATCCTGTAAAGTAAAAATAACAAAGTATTACATATCTGTTAATGGCGTAAAATTAATTTGATTTCATCCGAACGGATTAATCGTGTATTTCCTCGTAACCGTTGAAAAAACGAAAAAAATTCTGATTCCCTCGTTGAATAAAATTAGTTTTTATTAATTTAATTTGTATACTGACTTCATTTGAATGCTTAGAAGCGTGTAAACTATCAATGAACGAATTTGTATAAAAAAAATAAAGGGGTTAAGTCGAAAATTGTATGAAATGTACAATATCTGCCCGTAACTGTAATGACCAGTTTTTAAGTGAACGGTAACTATCGGATTACTTAATCGTAATTGAAAGTTAATTATGACCAGTTTTTCAGTCAGTGGTGAGCTTCGTTTCTTAGTTAAACTGTGGTCACACATCGAATTTTGTTTTTCAGTCAATTTTTATCAATGATGTTTTGTTTTTGGTATTTAGCCCAACACAGATGTTTTGTCATAATCGTTAACAATATGACGGCTTACTTTAACTTGCCACTGGAAAACAAAATGCTAAGTTAACTTCTAATTATCTTTCAATTACGATTAAGTAATCCGATAGTTAACTACCCACTTAAAAACTGGCCATTAGAGGATCACTTAGCATTTTGTTTCTCAGTGGCGAGTTAATCTAAACCGTGATATTGTTAAAGGTGGCCGTCGGTGGTGCAATGGATAGTGTTCGCGCCTCTTGTACATGAGATCCTGGGTTCGATCCCTGCTCTGACCACCATAAATTTCTTTCGACGGCGGTCACCTCGCTTAGTGACGGCGACACTATCGAGTATTTAGCCATGAAAAAGCTTCTCAAAATACCGTTCGGAATCGGTGTAAAAACTGTAGGTCCCAATCAGTGAGTGAACAATTAAAAAGCGCACAGCTCACTGGTTGTGAGAAGCTCTCCCCGATTCCTTCATGGAATGTAATGGGAAACGGTTTATTTTATATTTTATTATTGTTAAAGATTATGGCAACCCTTGTATTCTTATTAGAAAAACATGTTTTGGGCTAAATCAAATCATTCAGTTTTTATGAAATTTTCGTTGCCGTAAGGAGTGCGTGTGTGTATACAAAATAACGAAAATTTCATGAACAGAAAATTTTGCGAACTTTTCATTTCCTTTGCACTCAGCTCTGCGAAAATTTCGTACGTAATTTTCAATTACAGGATTGTTACGCCAAGTTAATTTAGACGAAAAATTTAGTTATTTCGTACGAAAACAATTGCTGGGACCGGAATTTCGATCACTTTAGCCACCAGAAGTAACATCGCATGCGGTCAAAATAAAATGGAGTACGTAGAGGAATTATAAATTAAATATTTGGAAGGTAAAATAAGAAAAAAAATGATGATTACCTTCGCGGAAAAATTTTCCATTTGGATATAAATGACAAAATCTATTACGAAAATTTCGCAAGAACTGAATGCGGGGCTTAAATACCAAAACAACAAATAGGAACAACCAAATGGAATTTAAAATAAGAAATAGAAGCATAAAATAGAAGTAATTAAAAAAAAAATATAAAAAACTATGTAGGCGCATCATTTTAACTATCTACATAGGCTCAAAGTGTGTGTACAAATACTCAAAACAGAAACATGGATTTTATGCAATCTAACATTTATCATTTTGACATTCAATATTGCAGGAACCGTAATCATTATGAATTTTATTATAAAAATTACATATTATGAGTTTTAAGGATTTGAAGAGGTTGGAATCAAAGTGCTCATTTGCCAAATATTTTAAATATGAGTTAGCACTGCCATCTGGTGGCGGATGTAGTGTACTACAAGATACCACCGAACCTGCGAGATATCAGCTGTGGAAAAATAGTGCCAAAAGTAGCATAGACAACAACCTAACAGGTTGGCATTAATGCCTTAAACACATGTGAATGTGATAGTGGGTGACATTTACGTTAACAGTTTGTTATTCTGACATTTTTCTAATAATTTCTCAAGAAAAAAAGTCATGTCATGTCATGTCATCTCCCTTCCATGGAATTCTTCAATCTTCTCATTTTCAATAATGTCAACGAACCGGAATGCTGCGCTCAAGATGAAATGCCAAATATGATCGTTTGATTTTTTTTAATAATAATTTTTTTTGTATTGCATATAAAAATTTTTGTATTTTGAAATGAAATAATTTATCATCCAAGAAACATTAAATTTTTTTAGCAAATACGTGTGAAATAAGATGAAAATTCATAAATTTCAACTGTTTGACACTTTTTGGCATCGTTTTGAGTATTTTTTGCAGGTTTTGAGGCGTTTTTTCTTTTGAAAAAAAAGAAGGTTAGAATCAAAGTGCTCACTTGCCATTTCGACCCCCCCCCACCCCTTTTAATGAAAACTGCCCGGTCAAGACCAAAAATTTCACCTGGTATCTACTACTGACCACCCAAAGTACCTCCTAACTGAGAATTAGCGCTGTAAGTAATCCGGAAGTACGCTAAACAGTTTTTTACATTTTCTGAAAAAAAAGTTTTAATTTTCTTCAATGGTAATGATTAATTTTGAGTAATAGTATAAAAATTAGCCCATAATCATTATTTTTGAGTAAAAAAAAACATAAATAATTATTATTTTTGATTTTTTTTTGATTAAAAATAATGATTATGGGCTGATTTTTATAATATAACTCGCCCAAAATAACACTCACTTTCAATTTACAACTTTTTTGTGAGTTTTTTTTGCCAATATCCACGGTGAAAAAAATTATTATTATTATTTCACAATTATTTTTTATTATTTCAAAGTTTTTTGTTTATTAATTTTATTTATATATATAATATTTTTTTTCGCCCTGTTTGGTTCCTCTGGATTTGTTTTATGAGGATATGCAATGATATTGGCAATAAACTCGACAAAAAAGTCGTAACTTGGTAGTGAGTTTTATTTTGAGCGAAAAAAAAATATAAAAATCATAAATAATTATAATTTTTGAGCTCAAAAATAATGATTAGGGGCTGATTTTTGTAACATTACTTGAAATTAATCATTACCATTGAAGAATAGTGTAAAAATCTAATATTTCAAAATCATGGCGGAAATGCATTGTCTAAAAATCTTCATTATGATGAAATTATTTTCCTTTTATGTCTGTTCTTAGGGATTGATTTTTTGATTTAAAAGAGAACAATAATCTGCCCCTAAATATACTAATACATCCAAGTAGAGAATAGAATAGACGAATAAATTTGTTATTCATCTTAGCGAGAAGTTAGCCACCGACTATCATCTGTCTAACGACTTTAAAGCATTACACTTCAAATAAACAGTGCCCTACGCGTGTCAACCAAGCAAACGAATACATGCTTAATTTTGACGAACAGCTGTCGTTTTAACAACAATTATGACCGTATATAGGAAACTGATATAAATCAACTCTTGTCTAAAGAGTGACTAAGCATAAGAAACCGTCTAGTAAGACACTCGTTGTACAGATCCTATATTCAGTGAGAACAATGTGGTATGAATACTGGGGTTAAAAGTTTGTTGTATTGCTGTAAAGGAATTTGCTACAATATATTAGTGAGTGGCTGCAAGAAAATGTGCGATAAATAAATTTTATGACAACAACGTCGGTTGCATGTTAACCCATAAAAACAGTAATAATACTCTTGAAGAAGGTAGTGTTTATCAAGTCTAATGAATGGCTTTTAAAAAATATGTGTCGTGTGGTTTGCCCAATATTTTTGACAAATGGGAATAAAACGAAAATAATGTTGAATTATTTGCGGTTTTATCAAAATTTAGTAAGCTCCCAATATTTCGATCAACTTCGTGAATCATTTTCAAGGTTTTGATAGGCAGCAGAAGCGTTTTGGGCGGCATATACTTTTTGTTACCTCGCACAATCCTTGAATATTGAAATATTAGAATCTAAATAAATTGTGATAAAAATAGAATCATTCAACCTCAAGCCGATACTAAAGTTAAGCTCATATTCGTTAATAAGTAACGTCTCATTTACCAACATATATACATATAAGGTCAGGATGTTAATAAACTAGTAACAAGCATCTACCTACTGTGTAATTTATCAAAACATTTTATAAACTTTTTCATTCTGATATTTACTAATAACACTTACATTCAATTGTTCGGTGGGGAAAGGACCGTCACCAACACGAGTTGTGTAGGCTTTTACCACGCCAATAACTTCACCGATAGTTTGAGGTGGCAAACCAAGGCCAGTCAAAACACCACCTATACTACAATTGCTGCTTGTAACATAAGGGTATGTGCCAAAATCAATATCCAACATTGCGGCATTAGCTCCTTCAACGAGAATGGTTTTTCCTTGACGCAAAGCAGTGTGCAAAAAGCATATGGTATCCTTGACATAAGGACGTATTTTCTCTGCATATTCTTTATAACGTACTAACTCAGCATCAACATCCACATGGATTGAAGGGAACAGACGTAAGTGGGTGGTTACGATAGTCTTGTATCTAAAATTAAACAATTAATTATGTGATAATGACGATACAAAAGCAAACAAATAAAATATGTGACGTACTTATCGCTAAACAGATTAAAATCACCCAAAAGTTCACCAACACGTATACCATTACGTGTAGCTTTACTGGAGTAAGCTGGGCCAATACCCTTTTTGGTGGTGCCCAATGATTTACCGCCCTTTTCAGCCTCCTGCATGCCATCAACAGCCTGGTGAAAATCAAATACCAAATGAGCACGATCTGAGATTATCAAACGGTGTTCAATTTCTTGTAGACCTTTGGCTTCATTTTTGCTTAACTCTTCAAACAAAGAGGGTAAATGAATGACGACACCGTTTCCTGTAAAAAAAAAGAGAAGCCGTAAATTAATAGCAGATAACAGAATTCAGGACTAAAAAGTCGAATACTGTTTCGCGTAAAAAATCTAGTGTCTAAAAAATATACAAACTATTTATTTAAAAACAATAAATAGTGGTATTCCTATAAGCGGGCAAGTGCCTCGAAACCCCGAAACCTTGAAACATTTTCTCATACAAAACGACTTGCAGTGCAAGTCTTGCACAAATGTAGAAAGAAAAGTTTCGAGTCAATTTTGCTGAGCAAACATCGAGACTTCGGACAGTTGTGCGAGTCGTTTTATTTTGAAGTTTTCAAGTTTACATGAATGTCACTAATATTATTTCACGTAGTTGGGAATTTTTTTGGAAATATTTTCAACATAAATATTCTACATACATACCCGCCTTATTCATAAAAAGTTGTGAGGTTTGAGAAACGTTTTTTGTATGATAAATGTCTCTCTCTCCCAAACCTCTAATAACTTTCTATGAATAAGATAGTATGTAGATCTGCCCGTGATATAAATATAACCAATGCTTCCACTTGATAAATACATTAAGGATCTGGCAAATACTTTAATTAAAAATAATTTTTATTCAATAGTGGAATTCATGTAAACGTGCAAAAGCCCCGAAAACCTCCATAACTTACACAGCAAACGTCAAAACAAATTTTGTTCCATATACAACGAATTACAGAAATGTAGAAAAGTTTCGAGCCAATTTTGCTAAGCAAGCATGGAAAACGAAACGTCAGACATTTGTGCAAGTCGTTTGTAGGAGAAAATTTTTGATTTGTTTTGACGTTGGTTGTGCAAGTTTTCGAGTTTACGCGTTTACATGAACACATCTAATAGTTTTCGGGTTTGAACATAGATTAATACTTATAGTAGATCTAATAGTTCTCCCACCAAATTTATGACATTTGGCCTGGTGTGATATTTACGTTTGATGTTAAAAATAATTGCTTTACTAATACCAGATAGAGGCAATGGTTCAAAACAACGAACAAAATAACAAGAACGGCATTTCGTGTTGTGTGTTAAAATTATTGTGTTAAATACAACACAAATGTATGCTAACAATAACAGTCAATAAAAAAGTTTAAAAAAACACATTTAAATTTCACAGTTTTTCACCAAAATTACATGAAAAATTAAAGCAAGAACTTATTGTAATTCCACCTGGTGTATGTCACTTTTCGTCAAACTTCTCTCTATCACACCGTCCGCATTACGAAGAGTGAAAGGAAAGGAAACGTCAGATGAGCCAAATATTTTCTCTACTAATATTTACTCTATGGGGTTGAAGTCAACGCCTTTACTAACGTTTTTATATAAAAGACTTTCAAGTTAAATAATTTAAAAAGGTTCAGGGATTTATATCAACAATAAGTTTATGATGATGATGAATCAGACAGATTTATGTATTGAAGATAAATATGAAACTAACCACAAACAGTGGTTGAAAAAATAACAAAATGCTCGAGTGTATTAGATACGAGTAGGTCGAAAATGCATAATCATCACAATACAAAAATTTAGAACGCAAGCTAAGCGAATAACCGTTTAGTACTGGTGTTGAATAATTGATCCCTATCAGTAAAAAAATAACTTAAACACCATTATCACAGATTGTGGACAATCCTTTACGGTAGATTACGGGAAGTCTTTTTATTAAAAAAAAAACTGACATTCCACAACATAGTATGTACTGCTTTTGGTATTATTGTAGTACACAATCATACGAAAGTATTTCGGATTTTATCTTGCCTTTAGATCTAATTATGTATTAAAATTTGTTTGCTTCATTGACTTAATTTGTAATGTGTCACCTTCTTTGCGACTCGCAGTAGATTACCAGGGTAAATATATATTAATTATCATCATCTTAAAATTGGCAGTTGGCAACATTCTGTCATAACTATAATTTTATTGGCACAAACGATTTGTTAACAACCTTTTGACGTCAATAAACAACAAATTCCAATAACAACTCAGCGTCATTCACATAAATAAATCTAGTAAGTATGAATTAGATTGTGATAAGAAAATATCCATTCATCCATACATTTTGTATTCATCACAAACCATCATCATCATGCGCAACAGTAGCAAACAGCAGATTCGAAAATATGATACAATACTTTTAACACGTTCAATGCAAATTTCTAAAAACATACATACACTTTTAAATGGGTGTTTTTTTCTTGTTACTCATTTAGTCATGTGATTTTAAAACAATAAAACGTTTTCTTGTTATTGTTGTTGTACGTACTATATACAAAACAAATAAATAAATGAAAATGAATTTTAGCAAAACAAAAGTGAAAACAAAATTGAGGGAGATCAACCAAAATATAAAAAAACTCAAGGAAATCTAGCGAAACATTGTCCGGTGTTGTATTGAAATTCTGTTCATTCGAAATATATACATACATACTACATATACATATGTATATATATATTTATTTTTATTCACACGGCGAATGTCAAGGGAAGAGTGAAAGGCTTTCGCTTAATTGTTGCTTCTTGGCAAACCTCAAAATGAAAATAAAATTGTAAAAAATATATTCAAGTAACCAAAATTTCATGGTAGTTTTGCAAAGTTTTTGAATAGCGACTATGTATTTGTTTAGATGGAAATCAAACCAAATAGACAACTATGTTATGTTAATATAGTTGTTAAAAAATAAAAAAGATAAGAAAATTGATTATTTCAAAAATATTAATAGTAAAGTGTGTGGGCATCTGATGATGAACTTGTCACGGAGTTCGAAACTAATTATGCAAGTGAGTGCACTTTTCTGAGTTATCTATTATTCCAACGAACACTATCAATTTTTCACTTAGAAAAGTGTAACAGACCTTGAAAGATTTTAGTAACAATTTCTCATTAGCTAATGTGCATTATTGACCGGCACTGCAAATTACTTTTATCGTACGCGTCATATTCGTTATAAATGTTTTACAGTAAGTTCTTATAGATAATTTCTTCAATATAATATTAAACATCATTTTCTACTACACCGATCAAATTCCTTAGTAGAGCAGTTAACCAAATACGAATACGTAGTTGATTTTTTAACAAATCTCATTGTTGGTTGAATAATATTAATAACTATAAAAATGTTAATTAAAGTGTCCAAATATCTTAAAAACAATTGCCGGAGACACCAAAGAATATTAAATCTTAAGTTATTAAACTGAATGTTCTTCAAAATTACAATATTTCCTTTAAATCAAAGGAAATTTCATACAATGTTATACTTGTATCAAATAAAATATGATGTTTATGGAAATTAAATACAAATTTCCAATATCTTCCACACAATCTCATAAATTTGAATTAAAATTTAAACCTAAAAAAAGGTGTAAAATAAATAAATAAATGGTTTCCCGGTACATCCCATGAAGGGATTTGGGAGAACTTCTCACAACCAGCGAGTTGTGCGCGTTCTAGTTTTACATTCACTGATTGGGACCTACAGGTTTACACCGGTTCCGAACGGTATTTTGAGAAGCTTTTTCATGGCTAAATACTCGATAGTGTCGCCGTCACTAAGCGAGGTGACCGCCGTTGAAAGAAATTTAAGGTGGTCGGAGTAGGAATCGAACCCACGTCCTCATGCACAAGAGCCGCGCACTCTACCATTGCACCACCGATGGCGTAAGAATCCATAAATTATTGTGCACGAAGTAATTATTTATTTATTTATTTAAGAACCTATTCATATAACCCCTCGCTCTAGGAATAATCAATTGATTCGTACGTGATGAACGACCAAATTAAAACAAATACGTGAGACAGGTAGGATATTGATTTTTGAACATTTTGTAAAACTACAACAGAGATCGGAACTGTAGAAAATTTGAGAAACTACAACCCAAGAATTTGTTAACAAAGGGAGTTAAATGTTCAAACAGTCTGGTTGAGTATAAATACCGCACTACTCTTTAAAAGCTAATTGAAGTCCCCTCATATTTTGGTTTTTAGATGAGAGCATGTACAAGTTTCTTCTTTATGCTGCGTGGCAATATTAAATCACTGTTGTATAATTGGCGAAGCGTCTATGTGCAAAGCGAAGGATAACCTATCGTCTAAGATAACACCTAAGCACTTGACGTTACGAACAAAATCAATAGGAACATTAGTCGTGTTTTGGTTACAAGCAAGCGATTGTCGCTTGCTAAGTTGCAAAGAAAACGACAATTTAGCGATGTGATTTTATTCAAAAATATGAAAAAGGGTTGAAAACGGAAAACGGTAAAAGATGTCAGAATTTTTTTTTTTAAACTTAGCGAAAATGATTCTCGACGCTAAGTTCTCAATAAGTCTTTGCTAAGTGCTTCATACATAAATAAGCAAACGGTGTAACCAAAACACGCTTATTGTCATATTTCAACTGCAAATCTTCAACAGCAGAATATGAAAACAACAGTGCCTTGGTCTTTGAAGCATTTACACTAAGTTTATTCGAAACACACACTTAAAGAGCGCAGTATAAAATCTACTCATATTGATATATTTTGCTAAAGAGCTCACTGAGCTCGCTCATCTCTATTTTCATAAATTTTCCTCCTTCATACATGTTGCGTATTAACCATACACACACATTTTCAAACACTTATTGGTTTAAAACTGGCACATGTCGCAAAAATACTAGTACCACAACTAAAATTTGTGGAAACTGGTTCTGAAATGATCTGACACGCATATCTTCTTTAAATATATGATACTACTGCACGTGTGTTTGTGACTGAACTCCTCCTAAACTTCTGGACCGATTTGAATAAATTTTTTTGTATGTGTTTGGGTGGCGCCCTGGGTGGTTTAGATTTACTATTCGGTCCAATTGGACAAAGGGGCGTGGTACCTCCCATACAAATCGCTTGAAATATTATGCAGGACAACGTCTGCCGGGTCAGCTAGTACTTATATATATATATTTATGTATATATAAGTAGTTACAAAATAATTCAAGTTCTAAAATATTCAATAATCTATAGATTAGTTCCACTACAACCAATAAGTCTAATTTTTACTAGTTTAGAAACAAAATAGTAACGTGATAGGGAATTAAAAAATCGGCGAATGTTATAAAAGTAAAAAAAAATAATTATGTCAATATTTGCCTTCAAGAAACTTGATTGTGATGTCTCCTAATAACCTTGATACTAAGCCGATTAGAAAATGTTTGAATATACTACATATATTTAGCTAAACAAAAATAATTTTTGGAGGATTTTTTCTCGATATTATGATGTGACAGTGTTTTTATATAACTTATAAATCTGCAATGAAATTTAAGAAAAATGTTTCTGTTTTTTTTAACGCCACAATTTGCTTTAACAATTCATTATGTTTTATATACATATTTATCAATCCTAATAGGATATACATAGTAAACAGTAATGATTAAAAAGCAGCGACTAAAAATAATGTTTAAATTTTCAACTAAAGCAATCATTGTGAATAAAATTCACTAGAAATACTTAAAGTGGTCCAATACACTTGTTATGACTCTATCTATCCAATTACGCAATAAACTTTTATTTCTGACATTTATAAGTTAAAAATAATAATTATTTCTGATTTGTATTCTATCGCTTAGGAAAAAGATTATTTCTGATTTTTATTAAGTTTTGTTTTGATTTGTGATGTTTGTGATTTTTATTTCGGCCTACAAAAAGTAAAAACAAGGGAATGATTTTTATTTTTCCTGATACAATTTAAATATCGCATAGACTTTTATTTCTTCTAGACTAAAGTAACAGACTTTTGCATTTATTGGCATTACCGTCGTTGTAAATATAACAATAGTATATATATTTTTGATCAGCTCAATAAGACGAATTGATATAACTTTGAGCTCCGTCCGTCCATCCGCTTCCGTGTGAATTAAAAATTATGTGTTGGAGCCGCAATTTCTTACACCTTTTACCGGTTTTATTAAGCAGAACCGATTGTTAAACTTCTCTGTTGTAACTGGTGTTTAAATTTCTTCTTGCATCTTATCCCGATTATTGTGTCCTGTCGGCAAATTATATTTTTCATAACCGGATTTTGAAATTATATTAAAGTGTTGTTTTACCTTGTTTATGATTTACTACCCATGATACTTAATTTTTAATTTACATAGAAATAGACGGAGTTACAGAGTAACAGGCGAGTACACATAGCCACAAAAATTTGCCTCGTCGATCTAATCAAAAATATGTATACTTTTGTTTCACCTGCAATAACGATAATGCCAACAATTGACACCCACAATAACACAGTGCAACACGAAAAAAAATAACCATATACGGACACCACTACGTGATAAAAGACTAAAAAAAAAAGACCAGTGTCTCCCAATTTTTCCCAAAGTCATGCACTTTTTTTTTATGGGCCGCCAAAGATTTGGGGCCTCGGTATCATTTTCGTAAAAATGAGATCATTTTCTCAGGCTCATATCTTGCAAACCGTTCAGAATTTCGATTTCAGCTTGTAATAAATGGAAGATTTGCTGTGATTTGAAGGTCATCAACATTTTGCAAGGGATCATCGATAAGGGCGGCTTCCCAAAATTCTTTTGTTTTCTTTGTAATTGGGATTCACGCTCACCTCTGAATCAATTCCAATGTAACTCGTGGAGGCCAAGAGGAAGTGTGGATGAACAAATACAACAACATAGAAAAAGGTAAAAAAAAATGAAATTAAAAAATTTTCGGCAAATTTTTCACTTTTGCGTGCTACCTAAACAGTGTTAAGAATCATCTCTAGGAAGTTTATATGTTCTAGAAATTTGTTTATTGAGATCTTAGGTAAATTTTTGTAGTTGATTGTTTCCTTGAATTTTGAACGGTTTGGTACCTATGGACCTGAACACGGGAAAAAAGGTAAAAAAAAATCGAATTTTTTTAAGTTTTTTGCGATTTTGATCAGGAAGGTGAAGTTTTTTTGATTTTATATGTTCGCAATTTTTGTTCTTTATGACAAGAGCTACAACTTTGCCTCAGAGAGTAAATTCTGAACGGTTTGCAAGATATGAGCCTGAGAAAATGATCACATTTTTACGAAAATGATACCGAGGCCCCAAATCTTTGGCGGCCCATAAAAAAAAAAGTGCATGACTTTGGGAAAAATTGGGAAACACGGGTCTTTTTTTTTTAGTCTTTTATCACGTAGTGGTGTCCGTATATGGTTATTTTGCCATGACTTAAAAAATTACACACAGTGTAAATAAGACCAAGGCTGATCTAGTAGAGGTTATCGCAGTAGGATTTGTTGTTGTTGTGGGCACCAACAGCAGGGATTTTGTTTTTGTTATATGACTCTAAATGTCAAATTCAACACAAATGCATATGACCAAACAAAGTAAACAGAAAAGTACAAAAACAAAATACACTGAATTTGACAGATAGAGTCATAAGAAACCAAAATCAGCTGTTCTAATGCGTTAACCTCTACTAGATCAGCCTTGAAATAAGACTTTAGGTGATTTCATAGAATAATACATACATAGATAAACTCATTCTCTTATCTGACGTTTCATTTCACACTCTTCATCGTAGGTTTGTGGAAATGAGAGCAATTAAATTTAAAATTATCTTACACCAGGTGGATTTACAAAATATGTTCACTTAACTTTTTCCTGTCGTTTTGGTGTAGAACTGAAAAATTTAAATATATTTTGCACTTTTTTGTTGACTTTTATCGTTGGTATACATTTGTATTGTATTTAACACAACTAGTTTGCCACAAAAACACGAAATTCGGTTGTTGTTTAATTTATTGAGCGAATAAAAGCTTCTATGGTATGTATTATTCTATCGGTCGGACCTTGTTATAAAAACAAAATGCCTGCAATTCCTACTGCTTATACCTGACTTATTTTGCCATGACAGAGATATGTATTATAAAACTCAAAAATAATTATATAATAAAAATCAAAAATAATTCTTAAAAATTGATTTTTAAAAAAAATCATAACTGCTACTGTCCCAGTTAAAAAGCAATATGCCTAATTCGATGCCATTATACAATTATTTGTGCCACTTTATATATTCATTGTACGCATCAAGAAAATAAACGTTACAATCATTAACAACTTAAACTTTATACACTATTCTCAGTCAGGTACTTATAATGCAAAAATTACAAAATGCTTCGTGGAACATGCAAATTATCCGTACCAGTTGGAGAATCTAGTAACAAACTTTTTTTTACAATGAAATTAAAACTACATTCCATGATTGTATACAGTTAGTCTGTGCATTTTTATTAACTGTTTAAATCTTAAAAAAGCCAGGCATTTAGCTGTGTAGCGAAACAAAACAAAATAATATACAACTTAACACTCGTGCAATCATAGTCAAGTTAAAAGATTACAATACATACTGTATCATATGTATGTACATACATTTGTGTGCAGTATATGACTGATTATCTAATAAATTGGTCTTGTGACAAATTTGCTGACAAACGCGTGCTGATAACAACTAAAATATTCGTACTCACAACAAAACAAACTTTTTGTTACTGCAAATATACATGAAACTAAACAACAAGTTATTACATTATTAATTAAAAGTTATTATATATCTATTTATATATGAATATAATATATATAAACTGAATGTTCACTAATGTATGTGTACTATATACATAAGTTATTTAAACGAGTCTACAACGATTGTCATAGCTACCCCAAACTTTGCAAGAATATGGATAATATATTACAAGAAACATATGCGTATTGTATTTTCCAAATTCGGTCTGCGGGCGGAGAAGGCGTGTCTAAAGATTCTTTTTATGTATATATTTGTAATAGGAAAGAAAAATATGTGCAACTATTTACTGAGTATGCACAATTAGAATAATAAAAATCCATAACTAAACTAAAAAAAAAACTAGTCAACAATATCCGAATCCCTAAAGCAGATACAAAACGCCACAATTCAAAAGTCTAAATAAGATAAGCTTATTTTTAAATGTATAAAGAGAAACTCTAAAAAGCATTCCATATTCTAGCTTTTCTAGACACAAAAGTAATTGATCGTAAATACGGTTAGTTAATAAAGGAAAAGTAACCAGTGGGTGCCTTATTGACCTTGAGAATGAGAACAGGACATTTAATAATATTGTAAAAGAAACCAGGTTGTGGACTGATGTACTGACTGAAAGACACTGCGATGAATTTCTTAACACAGCTAATATGAGTTTACAAACTTTGTTGATTAAAACAATCAGTTGGTTAAAAATACTTGGTAGACACAGAGTAATTTGTATATATAGACATAATATTTCTCTGAGCAAATTTATAACATTTGGCCTGATGTGATATGAACATTGGATGTTGAAAAGAATTGCTCGATAATACCAGAGGTTCCTAACCAAATCCTGTTTTTTTCGTATATCATACTACTATCATATTCACAACAAGTTACTCTTTTCACAAAATGTAGGCCAAGGTGCCAGATGTAACTTCAAGGCAGTAATATACTCCAAAAAAAGGAGGGTGTAGGAACTATCGTAGGTCTGCTCAAAAGAGTGATTGCGGAGTACACTTATAAATGGCGTCCGAAAGAGCTCTGCGTGGGGTTGTTTTAGGAGCGTTGTACTCCTAAAAAGGAGCGTGTATTGACTCTAATAGCACTGGCCAAAGGAGCTCCGCTTGGTGTTGTTTTAGGAGCGTTGTTTCATGAGAAACTCTTACATAAGTGTCGGAAAAAATATGAGAACTTTCTGTAAAAATAAAGCATTCTCATTGAAGTATACATATACTTCATTTTCTTAAAAAAGTGTAATAAGAAATAGGAAAAAATTAAACATGTCTTATGTTTTTAATTAATTATAAACTTAGGAGCATTTGGGTAAAGCAATACGAAGCACTCATTCTGTGGGGTTTTCGTATGGCTTTAGGTGTACTTTTTCAAAAATTAGTAGGTGCGGAGACTTTGCGGGTTATCTAAACGAGAGTTCTACGACTCCACAAACAATCTTTTATGAGTCCGCAGGAGCCCTTGCGGGTTATATAAATGAACGTGTAGGGACTCCTAAAACGCTCATTTAAGGACTCCCTAGATTGCCCTTTTTATATATTTTGAGCGTCCTGTGTTGGAACTTTTTTTCGGAGCCTCCCTAGGAGCTTTAGCGCACCGTGGAGGGAGTCCTATCATGTATATTAACTGACATACATACATATATTTGGTTATTGTCGGCAAATGAACGCCGGTATTGTAGAACCTTCTAAGACCAAATGTAACTTTAGCCGATATACTGTATATGCTGGACGAAATTTATGTTCTTGTTTAGTATAACATCTAAGCACCTCAACCTAATATCCTCATTCTCAAGTCTGATTGTATAATAGCCCATTATCTCTACCAGAAGTACGAAATATTATAACCTTAATTTTGGCTGGATTATATAGGCCGTTAGTCACCCTCCAACCTAAAAGATTAATAATCTTCAAAATGTACGTTTGGAAAACGGACAGAAAATCGAGGCTGTCGGTAAATAAAAGCTAAATATCGTCCGCAAAAAGAAAAGATTCAAACGCCTGCAAATCTAATAGCCAATTTGCAGGCCATTGCAGAAAATCCCTGAAGAAGCCCAATGAAATTAATATGCAATTACCGTTACCATCATATAAATACTTTTTGCGTAATGCGTTCTAGATATAACGATAAAAGAATACAAAAAGAAAAAATATATTAAAACTTAACATTTATGTTGAATTTTTTTTATTAATAGAGATATAGAATGGCCTCGAGCTTGAACAATAATATTAAAAAGTACCAATAAAAAGGCCGAATAAACAAAAATTATCCCTGATGAAATAGTTTGTGTTGCATAATTTAAAGTACACGTAAGTGTTGGTTACTATGGATAACTAATTATAGGCGCCGCAAAGGGGGCAACATAAATGTACCTTGCGTATAAAATCCCTCTCAATGCTCAAAATACATCTCGCGAGACGCACGTAAATGCGGTTTACTTTTATTTATTATAATTTTCGTTTATAGCCCGGTATTACGTTTTTTGTTTCTTTTAAATTTTCGTTGTCGTACGTGCATAAAAAATAACGAAAATTCCCTCAACCGAAAATTTCGCTTACATTTTGTTTGCTTGCTACTCAGCTCGTTGCGAAAATTTCGTAAGCAAAATCATTTACAGGGTTGTTACGCCAAAGTTATTTCGTACGAAATACGAGTATTTTAACAAACAAAAGAAGCACCACAGGAAATATGTGCCAGGTAAATCAGAGATAGGTGTTTACTTTCCGCAACAATATTTTCCGTTTAGAGATAAATAGCTAAATGTCCTACGAAAGTTTAGCAAGAACTAAATACGAGGCTGCAACAGTACTTTCTTTAGCGTTTCTTACAGCAAACATCTACGTCTTTGCTCTGAAATTCTGTTAGAATCTGAAAATACTCGTTCACTAATGAATAACGATGGGGCACAGTCTGGCCTTGGTATGCAACATATTGTAAAAGATTAGGGAGAGATAACAACCATTAGGATGTTGACCTTTAACTTTTGTTGTATGTAAGAAGTTGTTTATAGTTCTACACCGTCTAGTTTTAACTTAAATTTAGATTAACAAAAATAAACCTAGTGATGTCCATAATATTGCACTTCTACCTATCGCTTATTGTTTATTTAGTACACACATATTATGTTGAATTATATCATTCAATATTATTCCAAATATCCCTAAAAATTTTAACGCATTTATGGGCAGCCTAAATTCTTAAGAATATTCGAGAATATCAGTTTTTTTTTTTGGGGAATTCGGTTTGCTATTAACCTGATCCCACTAGTCCCGACATCAATATATAGTTTGAGAGCATGAACAAGAACAAATGATTCTCAAAGAAAGTAGTTTGCTGTGATAAAAAATAATTACTATAACGTTCTTAATAAATTCTTACCAATGACAGAAATACATTTCTCATTGACTATGCCACTGGGCAATAGATGAAAATCAAATTCGGTGCCATTTGCCACAACCGTGTGACCAGCGTTATTTCCGCCCTGAAAGAAAAAATAAACATACATGAGATCAAGATTGGATTAATAGTATTACAATAAATACGGACAGTTTTTAAACGATTGTAACAGTAAATATTGGTTTGTTTTCTTTTCAATATACATATATGACTAATCCCCCTTCCCAAGTAAACAAAGAAGCATCCTAACAAAATTTTTGGCAAATTTCCAACAATTTTGTTGTGTATCAAAACACATATATACATACATAAACAAATATGTATAGGTACATTTTGGAAATTCTTAACAATATTTTTGGTTAGAACCAAATAAGTACATTAAGGTGTGCCGAAAAATAAAATGTTGCATACACGCAGTTAAGATATCAGAAATAGAATCTATATGTCCACAAATACGAAATAATAAATAAATATTTTCCCATTACATTCCATGAAGGGACAGAAAGTGTGCTATGCACTTACTATTATTTACACTCGCTGATTGGGAGTTACAGTTTTACACTGGTTTCGAAAGGTTTTTTTTTGAGAAGGTTTTTCGTGTCTCATTATACGATAGTATCGCAGTCGCGAGGTGACCGTCGAACCAAAGTTCTCCTATACATACAAGAGCACACATCCATTGCACCACCAACGCCCACAAATAAAAAAATATCAACCGGATCAATGTTTGCGTTGGCAACCAGTAGGAACACAAATATGACCGTATATGAAATAGAAACAGGGGTTTTTAATGTTTTCCAATAATAATATGGCCGTCGGTGGTGCAATGGTTAGTGTGCGCGGCTCTTGTACATGAGATCCTGGGTTCGAACCCTGCTCTGACCACCTTAAAAAAAAAAAATGTTCTTTCGGCGGCGGTCACCTCGCATAGTGACGGCGACACTATCGAGTATATAGCCATGAAAAAGCTTCTCAAAATACCGTTCGGAATCGGTGTAAAACTGTAGGTCCCAATCAGTGAGTGAAAACTGGAAAGCGCACAGCTCAGTGATTGTGAGAAGCTCTCCCCGGTCCCTACAAGGGATGTAATGGGAAACCATTTATTTTTTATTTTAATAATAATAATATCGTAGAAGTACGATACTGTAGATACTGTAGTAAATCCCAAGCTAAGATGAAGCATGGTGGCTGGAATTCAGCAAATAACGGTGCTCTCATGAATTCATTGCCGTTAATACACAAAGTAGGCATATTTTAATGAATACCGAGACAGCAGAAGGGTTATCAACGGACGATAAAAAGAGTAAGTATCCAATCAAATAATGCCCCATTCGGGCTTAAACATTTAGTTTTATTTTAACTAAATACATGTATTTTTATTTAGTTTTATATTTAAATCCAACAAATTTAGTTTTTTTTACTCATCGTATCCCGCATTTTGGCCTTTAAAGCCATAATCCATATGTACATATACCCAGTAAATCGGATTCCGATACCTGTATTGGTTTGGAAGTCAGCAGTACTACTAAGATCTACGTAGTCGAAAAAATGATTTAAGAAAAATTCGGTTTTTTTTAGTAGTAAAGTTGATAAAAAAAAAACACTACGTATTTTTGAAAGCCCAGCGACGATGTTTTTTTGTATAAGACGTCATTGCGGGACAAACCCGGGGGGTCAGGGACCTTACAAAACGAAATATAACATATTTCGCCAACCAGTTCGATCTTTTGCCTTATCTCTCCAGTTGGCAATACCAAGTGTGCGCAGGGATTCGTCAACTTGATCCCTCCAGCGGAGTCTTGGTCTTCCTATTTTTCGTCTTTCTTCGAGTTCGGTTTCGAAAACCCTTCGCGCTGGTTCATATTCATCCATTCTACTGACATGGCCTAGCCAGCGCAATCGCGTTATCTTGATCCGCTTAACTATGTCAATGTCAGGATAAAGCTCATACAGCTCATGATTCATGCGTCGCCGATACTCGCCGTTGTGCACTATAGGGCCATAAATTTTTCGGAGTATTTTTCTCTCGAAGACTCCTACAGATGTTTCGTCTGCTTGCGATAGGACCCAGGATTCTGCGCCATAAAGCAAGACAGGTTGAATGAGAGTCTGGTACAGTTTGACTTTTGTTACTCGAGAGAGGGCTTTATCTCTAAAGTGCTTGCTTAGCTCAAAAAAACATCTATTCGCAAGCAAAATTCTCAGCTTGATCTCAGGGCTGACGATGAAGTTAAACGCAAACGAAGTTAAACACTTTGAAGTTAAAAGTACAAATTATGATGCGAATGAAAATATGTATTTATTTTAGACTCCCTATGAATATTTTCGCTGGACAGTATTTGACTCTAATCTCGATGGGCTGGATACATAAAATATTCTCCATAGTCCTTGTCAAGGTTGTCCTTATTGCACCGCTAGTACCAATCAAAGCACATTCGTTGAACCCTCTGCAGTAATGCGATATTACATTTCCTCTCAACTGCCGTCCACCATACTACAGAAGCATGTGTTAGTACGGTCCTGATTACGCTTCTGTAGAGCCAGTGTGTTATTTCCGGGTTGAGGCCCCATTTGGATCCTATAGCCTTATTGGCTATCTTAACAACCTTCTATTTTTTTGGGACACCTTAATATATATAGTACATTTTATGAATGACAACGTTTTTAAATTTTTAGATACATATGTACTATATTCTACACACTCCGGACAATAAGTGACAAATATGTATGACAAATATGTACACACACTCATTTAAAAATATGTATGTACATCAGATATACATAAGTGAGAAAGATTACAGCATTTTGACTTTGCCGATTAGATAAAGAGCACTGTTCCAAGATTTGGGTTTGTTAATTGATAAATGAATAAAAAACATATAATTGAAATTAAAATATACAAACATCACTGTACCCACCACCCATCAAAACAAAGTTTTCTTTTGCAATTAATGAATTACACTGTAGATTAAAACTCAATTTAAAAATACAATTTGTCATTGACTACTGTGACCATAGAGTAATGAGGTATAGAGACGTCAACTCTCTCAGCAAATTAATGGCATTTGGTGTGTTGCAGATGGGCGGTTGGATGTTGGAAAGTATTGCTTTAATAATACCAGATAGAGGCAATGGCTCAAACCCACCAACAATAAATCAATCGTTTTGTGCGTTAAATTTGTTTGTAAATATACCACTACTACTAACAATAAAATATAACAAAAAATTCCAAAATACGTTTAAATTTCAGTTTTCCATCAAAACGACATAAAAAATTTAAGTCGACAATTGTTGTAATTCCACCTGGTGTTAGTCAATTTACGTCAAATAACTCTCTATCACACCTACCGCACCATGAATAGTGTGGAAGGAACTGTCAGATGAGAACAACGGCAGCTCTATACGTCATTACTCTATGACTGTGACCATAGAGTAATGACGTATAGAGACGTCATTGTTCTTATCTGACATTTCCTTTCGTACTATTCGTGATACGGTCGGTGCCAAGGTAGAATGAGAAGGTAAACTCGGTACACAGCTGATTTCAATTTTTTCTCGTTGTTTAGTTGGTCGCTTAGATTAATAGTTATAGTAGATCTACTAGTTCTCCCACCAAATTTATGACATTTGGCCTCGTGTGATATTTACATTTGATGTTGAAAAGAATTGCTTTACTAATACCAGATAGATGCAATGGTTCAAAACAACGAACAAAATAACAACAACGGCATTTCGTTTTGTGTGTTCAAATTATTGTGTTAAATACAACACAAATGTATGCTAACAATAACAGTCAATAAAAAAGTTTACAACACATTTAAATTTCACAGTTTTTCACCAAAATTCCATGAAAAATTAAAGCAAGAAGTTATTGTAATTCCACCTGGTGTATATCACTTTTCGTCAAACATCTCTCTATCACACCGACCGCATCACGAAGAGTGTGAAAGGAAACGTCAGATGAGACAAATGGCGGCTCTACTATAAATTTACTCTATGGTTTGTATCATACATAGACTAATACATACATAGATAAACTTATTCTCTCATCTGACGTTTCATTTCACACTCTTCATCGTAGGTTTGTGGAAATGAGAGCAATTAAATTTAAAATTACCTTACACCAGGTGGAGTCACAAAATATGTTCATTTAACTTTTTCCTGTCGTTTTGGTGTAGAACTGAAAAATTTAAATATATTTTGCATTTTTTTGCTGACTTTTATTGTTGATATACATTTGTATTGTATTTAACACAACTAGTTTGCCAAATTCGGTTGTTGTTCCATTGTTGATCGCTGTATACTATTGCCACTATCTGGTATTATTGAACCCATATTTTCCACCATCCAATGTTTACTTTCCATCGTACCTATGACGTTTAATTTATTGAGCGAATAAAAGCTTCTATGGTATGTATTATTCTATGGTATCATAATAGAATAATACATAATACATACCATAGAAGCTTTTATTCGCTCAATAAATTAAACGTGGGAGCTGGGATTTACTCAACTTCACTTCGTACAACACTATCAATCGGTCTTCCTGCTTTTGGAAGTATCTTCCAAGCGGAAGTATTGGCGAGGTCGGAGGCGTGTAGTCAGTTGCGAAATCAAGCTACAGTAGGGAAGAGTATGAAAACCTTCTCTGACGTCCAAGCGGCGATAACGGCTCTATCCTTAGGGGAGAATAGATCGATACTGGTTCGTGAATGCAGGAGTCTGCTAGACGAGATCGTCGCCACGACAGGCATATAGTCAGAAACGAAACCGCGGATGACGAAACGTGATTGGAAGCCCTCTAAGGCTGATGGCAGAGTGCACGCTGAAAGCCGAGCCGAGCCGAGCTGATTGAAATTCTTAAAACTGTGGCCATACAAATTAGTACTAATTGGCACCAGTATGGCATAGTGAAACCCGAGCCAAGAGCTAAGCTGATTGAATGCGATAAAACTGATTCAAAGCTCATTTTCGAGCTGTTTTATCAATCAGTTTTAATTAATTATGGACAATGAATATATGTATATTAAGTGAATATGTTCTCGACCTGCTTTGTGGGACCAGAAAAATAAATATTAATAAAAATATCAGAAAATATACATATTCAAATATCAATAATATATGGGAAAAATTTCAACTGTAAAATAGAAAACAATTAAGTTTAACTGTTTTACTGTTCACTTAAATTTTATAAACACAAATGACTAACTACAATAGAAACATTCATAAATACAAAACACAAAGGAAAAAACAGCGCCAATTCTCACATTCTCTCGGATACCCCCTATTTTCCTTCTCGCAACAAATAAGTTCGGTACGGCTCGGCTTTCAGCGCTCAATCTGCTATCAGCCTAAGAGTGGTGGGTAGCGTGATTGACCACAGACAGAAACTGGAAAGAACTATGACGCGAAGATAACTTAGTTCCTGATGGCTGAACAGGGATACAATAACCAGATACAATAAACACATGCTGTTAGAATTTGAATACCATACAGGTGTTATGGCGGAAAAGCCTGAACACTATCTCATACAGTGCCCAACCTTGGCAACTATAAGGACAACTGCGATTTGTTTTTGACAGATTACAGGAACTGGGGGTATTTAATTTGTACTTCTAAAATACGTTTACAGTACTAATTGGGTTAACTCAATTTATTACTAGCACATTATTTTCTATATTTTCTTTGCAGGGTAACGTGGTTATTCAAAACGGCATCACTGCTACTTGGGTGAGCTTCCTTGGGAGGAACTCACAGTCACTCTAATGACAGGAAAGCACGTTTTGATCAACAATGCTATTGGTTTCTGTTTACGATGTATTTAACACGTGCTAGATCTGTTTCTTATATAGTTCGATTTGAAGCAGAAACATGTTTTTGAGTTCCCGCACTTACCTGCCTTAAGGATTTCTAAGGCCCTAGGGGCAACTCCGTTTCGGACAACTTGTTCCTAATTCTGTGATCGAGTCTGAAGGGGATGAAATTTTTTGATTTTTTCCAGCTCCAAGGTGGTAAAATTTTTCCCTAATATCAACCAGTATCAAACTGATAATATTCTGAGAAAAAAAAAACAAAAAAGTGAAAATTATCTTGTATATTTATCGACTTTTTTGTTGTAAAACAATCTTGAGGGTCTCAGCTGTTTATTAACATGTTATTTATTTGTTCATTTTAATCAAAAATAAATGACCAAATGTTAATAAACAACCAAGAACTCAAGATTGTCTAATAGTAGAAACAAAGGGGGAAAATCCTTCATTGGTCCATATGGGAGAAAGAGTCTTAATTGTTATATAGGAAATTATGCATATAATTAAGAATTTTGTGCGAAAAAATCATCTCTTCCGGATGCGAAATTAATGTTCTCCCAGGAAGCAACAGTGTATCGAATACTACGAATCGTTATTCGAATGCTTGGTGTGTAGCAGGAGGGGAACTATTTCCTATCATATTTATACTAATGACGTAATGCAACAGTAACAAACCGCGAGTGTTACAGATTCAGCTATTATTGTAGAGCATTAATATTTTAGCAAATCATGAACTTGCTATTAATTAAAACGTGACTGATCATGACGATTGTGACGAGAAATAGGAAACAATGTTCGATAATAAAAAACAAACATAAAAATGGAAATGTTTATAGAAAATATAACGGGGAAATATGAGAGAACTTTGCACTTATACCAAACAGATGAGGAATAAAATAACGAATAACAAACAGACTGATAGATACATACATACATATGTGTTTATTATGTAAACCATGGAGTACACACATATCTCAGGCATTACAAAGTGGAAGAAGCGCGTCCATAAATTAACGTATTAAAATTACACAGTAGCAATCACATGGTGTTTGATTCGCCTTTCCTTTTTGGACCAATCACAGGTAACTATACCGTTCGTGAGAGAAGATACACTACTCCATCATGTCAGTATAAATTGTGGGTCACAAAAAAGTAGTCGTTCGCACCCTTGTTTACAGACAGTTTCAGAGCCATTGTACTCCACCGTTAAGGCTTAAAGAATAGTCTAATTTTTCAAATATGTACATACATAGATAAATTTCGTGTTCGCTTGCACATTGAGATTTAAAAAAAAGAAGTGCCCAAAATCGCATGTAGAATCCTTTTGTATAAACAAAATTGCTGGTGGATATTGTTTATCGTGAATATTTTGCTATTAATAAACCGTGACTCCAATTGGAAACGCATTTTATTTCCATCTTCGCGGCTTCTGTAGTTTTTTATGTTAAGTTACATGTTATAATACCGTTCGGAATCGGTGTAAAACTGTAGGTCTCAATCAGTGAGTATAACACTAGAAAGCGCACAGCTCAGAGATTGTGAGAAGCTCTCCTCTGCCCCTTCATGGGATGTAATGGGAAACCATTTATTTATATTTTACATGTTGTTTCTGCGGCCCTGCCTTAGGGTTTTTATCCTCTGGGAAGGTTTCAACACCGTATGCGGCAGTTGAGTTGTTAGAAAGCTTTCTTCGAGAGGGCTTAAGAATTTTCTTCTCTGGGAGGGGTTCAAAACCGTCCAATTTAAGAAAAAAATATATTGCTTTAGTCTGCAAATTGTTTTAGTCTCTGCAAAAATGTTATTGAGGTATCCAAAATGGCTACTAATGAAGACGGTTCATCATTCTCTTCAATTTGAGTACCCACACTGTTCGACGTTTTCCGATTCTCAAGAGCAACTATAACATGGTATATTGGTGTTATCTGTGTCCACAGATATAAAATACACCATTAAATTTTTTAGATAAACACCTTTATTAGTTAAGTTCTTACCCGTGCCCAAACTCCGCCAATACAGACCTTGCTTGTATGGCGACCGACCCAGTCTAATGCACATTGCGAATACTGACGGGTGTCGACAATGGCTGATGCAATCAAACATTACGCATCAAATGTATTCATTTGTATAAATATGTATATAGGATCTATTTGTTGTTAATCTTTCGTTTATGATACACGATGTTCAAAGAACCCAATCTTTTTTCCCTTAAACGTCCTTGACCATAACAATCAGTTAGTATCATTGTGGGAGGGGAGGAAGCGTAGTTTACGCCCTTTATTTTTTCTTCTATATCCACATAGTGGACGGACTTACCTGGCATCTGCAAACAATATCGACATCCAAAGCTAACATATCCACAACTTTTCCTTTGCCTTCGTCTCCCCATTGGGCACCAAGTACCACATCAACCTTTGCTTTATACATATTCAAGCGTCCCTGATGCAGTTGCTCATAGTGGTTCCCATTGACGACCCTATTTACAGCTGTTGAATCCATATCCTCGCCCACTTGTTGAGACGATCTTCACTAAACGTGGTAATTTGTTGGTTAAAATTTTTCTCCGTTTTGTAGGTATTCCGTTAAGTTTTGTTAGATAAAATAGCGCGTTTGCTAGTGTTGAACGATTGTTCGTTCTTATTGGTTACACTAACCGACCGCCTGGCAAAAAAAACACCGTCACCACTCGTCGCAAGCAAAACTTGTAAAGAAAATCACTCGAGGAAATGAATGACAGGAAAGCACATTGCATACATAATGGTAGAATTATCTATCAGGCAGTAGCAGCAGGTGTTGTTGTAAGTGTAGGCAACAAGGCAGCTTGAAAAGGTAGAAGCAAGCAATACTACTACAAAAATTACAAAAAGGCAACAACAACCAGCATTCTGCGATATGTCAAAATCATGTTATATACGAAGAAGAGGCAAATGAAAAACGCCAAAGTAAATAATTACATGCACAGAATTACATGCATAGTCTAATAATATTTTTAATTTAATTTAATTTGCACAACACCATGGTACAATAATATCATCATGGCAGCGCGTGTTGTTGCTGTTGTAGGCAGCAACAACAGGCATTTTGTTTTGACGTAGAATACGTCTTACCTTACGGTATGAGGAGTCATGTCAGGTGTTTATTGTTGTAATCTTTATTTCATTGAATTTGAGGAAACGGCTAGATGAATTTTTTTAAAATTTTTTTTGTAGGTAAATGAAGATGTTATCTTTCGTTTGATATACATTTCATATTGGTTGATATATTTCTAGTATTTTAATTTCTCAAATGAAAATTGTTTAAACACATACACTCAAACATATGTGTGGTGTTTGGTTGAGTGTTTTTGGTTGCTCAACATTGCTTAGGAACATGTATCTAGTAAAAAGTGAAACGAACAGCAAGCTAATGTTGCTTGGCAACATGTATCTAGTAAAAAGTGAAACAAACAGTAAGCTAACGTAATAAAGCTTTTTTGCGAAAGCTTCAATAAAGCTGTTGTAACATTAATTTTGAATTGTAAAGCGTAAAGCTTTCACACAACGCTCGAATGCTAATGCGAAGACTCGATAAGGTAAACCTTTTTTAACATTAGGGCGGCCCTCTCAACATTCGCAGAACTTATTTCAATAAAAATATTAATTAAAATACATAAATTAAATTAAGTTTAAAAAATTGAACACAATATTTTTTTTTTAAACGGATTTGAATCAAATGCCGTTGGTAAATATAAAAATTATAGCAGACAGTTGTCCGACTGTCCATGATAAATAATATAAGCAAATTAATTTATTGTTATATATGTTTTCTGTCTTATCGGATGGCGTATTCTACGTTAAACTTAATGGCCGTGTCTCTGACACAGCCTGCAGGGACAGTCCGTGGCCGAAGGCCTCGGACAACTGTCTGCTGTAATTTTTGTTCTATTCGTTTCAGCTGTCAAACTCTACACAAATAAATACCAACAACACAAGAATGCAAAAGAGTACAAAAACAAAATACATGTGAGTGTGACAGCCGAAGCGAAGAATCTCATGAAAAAAATTAAAACAGCTGTTCTTACGACTTTACCATGAACATATTATTGTACCATGCACAATACTTTTCAAACGTTTAGTAACGAACAATAAGCATCAAAACAAATGATGAGACAAGTTTGACACTTCGAGTGTACTACGTAAACAAAGAATGATACAAAGAAACAACCCAATAACAAAATGCCTGATCAGCTGGGCTTATGCTTCCACTTATATTATTACACTATGGTGTGCAGTTTATGTCAATATCAACCATGGTAGAACTATCTATTAGATAGGCGCATTAGCAATTCCGTGGTTAAACTGTCAAGATTAAGTGAATAGTGAAAAACACTGTGTGAAAAACTTAATAAGATTACATATATTACTTGATGCAAAGTCTGTGCTATTAAATTGCATTTTGATTGAAATTCGTTGAATTTTATTAACAAACAAAAATAAACAAAATCGAATTTGACAGCTTTTTTTTTGGCGTAGAATACGTCTTACCTTACGGTATAGGGAGTCATGTCAGATTGTTATTGTTGTAATCTTTATTTCATTGATTATGAGGAAACGGCGAGATAACTTTTTTTAAAAATTTTTTTGTAGGTAAATGAAGATGTTATCTTTCGTTTGATATACATTTCATATTGGTTGATATCTTCCTAATATTTAAATTTCTCAAATGAAAATTGTTTAAACACATACACTCAAACATATGTGTGGTGTTTGGTTGAGTGTTTGAGTTTGTAGCGTGAACACAAACTATGCTGCTGTTTCAGTGTGGACACAAACCTTCGGCTGTTGTTTTGATCGATGAAATTTCGTATATTTACTTATGTATTTAAATGAAACAAAATGTTAAATGTGAATTTGAATTTAACAGGGATATATAATTATAAAAAACATTTTTATGTTAAATGAAAGTGCTGCCAAGTAAGCAAAATAACAATGCTGCTTGATGCTGTTTGACAGCAGCTGACAGTTGACGTTTAGTAAATTAAAATAAAAACTACTAATCAAAATGGCACCTACACGAAATACAAGAAAGCAACGAGTGGTTGTTATGCAGAGCAATAAATACTCAGGTAAGTTTTGTGTTCCCTTGTTTATATATATTTTTATTAAAAATGTTAATTAATTTGTAGGCGCAACATCAACAATGTATATATGTTTTCTGTCCTATCGGGTGGCGTATTCTACGTTAAACTTAATGGCCGTGTCTCTGACACAGCCTGCAGGGAGAGTCCGTGGCCGAAGGCCTCGGACAACTGTCTGCTGTTTTTTTTTTATACGACCGATCCCATCGCCGCCACTCACACCCGCCCCAACCGACCGAGGGGGCCTCATCCCCATGACGTGGGATAACGTGCACACCACAGACCGATCCGTAGCGGGGAGCAACCGAGAGGAAAACGTGTAACGGCTACATAAAAATTCACAGCCGATTAAAGCAATACCAGTTAAAAGAGGAATAAAATCTACAGATTACCACAATATACTTATTGAAAAATAATAAATCTTAAAACATAAAACCATAAATTATCAATACAACATTAATACTCGTACATAAAATATTACACACTAGATATTTAGATGATTTATAATAAAAGACTTTATCGTGTCCGGTGATAAAGAAAAGTCAATACACAGATAAACATCATTAAAATCTGTGCACATTCTCCAAACCGGTTCATTCAAAGCATAATTATAGCGTCGAAAACTAATATACAGGGGTTTATAGTTCCTAGAAGTTCTCGAAGGAACATTTATCGAAATACGACCAAGAAGATACTCAGAGCGTATATCGCCCCTGAGAATCTTATATATTGTAATCGAATTAAGCATAGTCCGTCTACTAGCCAGAGTAGGTAATTTAATTAAAGACAATCTACTGACATATGGAGGAAGATGGACGTTAGGATCCCATCTGAGGTTCCAAGACAAAAAATAAGGAATTGTTTCTGTACCGATTCTATCATATTCACATAAAAGTCATATTGTGGATCCCATACCCCTGATCCATATTCTAATACAGGCCTAACAAGGGATGTAAAAAGATTTTTCGTGATATATGGATCAGAAAATTCCTTCGCCCAGCGCTTAATGAACGAAAGTACGCCATAAGCCTTTTTAACAGTAGCAATAATGTGACTATTGAAAGACAATTTCCTATCAAGTAAAAAACCTAAATCTAAGAATGAATTGACCAATTCTAATGTAGAACCACCTATAGAATACCGGGAGGTAATCATACGTGATCTGTAAAACGCCATATGCTTACATTTACCCAAGTTTAACTCCATAAGGTTAACATTGCAAGACGGAAAAGATGAAAAAATAACAAATCAGCTGGGCTGACGCGTTTACCCGATAGATAATTTTACCATGATATCAACGTACGGCATTTGACAGCTAATGTGCATCACTTTGGCACCACAGCATTAAAAAAAAAACAAATCAGCTGTTCTTATACCACAATCTTCTTAAGCAGCCTTGGTAGGCAACGACAAGGGGCATATCATAGTAAAATACATACAGTAAACGCAGTAGGGATTGTTGTAATTTTATGCAACAAAAACTCATTTTGTTTTTGGTTGGTGTTTCTTATCTGTCAAATTTTATACACGTGTAAATAACCCCCCGATGGAAGCAGGAACCAGGCCGAAGAATCCCTCCACATCCTTGGTGTTCCAACTGGCGTGAAAAGGCGAAGGATATATCCAATTGGAGAAATATGTTAAAATTTGTTTGTTTGTTTAATCAATATGTGTAAGACATCTGCGGTTGTACAATAAAAGTAAATAAAAAGTACAAAAACAAAATATAGGTGAATTTGACATAAGAGAAACACAAAGCAAGAAAAATCAAAATAAGCTGTTCTAACGAGTTTACCTTACTTCTTCTACCATGGGGCATATTATTGTTTTTGTATTGTTTTTGTTTCATTCGCTTCAGTTGTCAAACAAAAACAATTGAATCATACACAGAAAAAATATTCATAGGTAATATTGCCTAATTTGGGTTTGGTGATTTTTTTGTATGATGACAAGAAAAAGAGGCAATATTCTCTAATTTGGGAGTGTAAAACACACTACTGACGACAATGCTGAATTTACATATCAAACAGGATGTACAAGCAGCAAAGAAGCGCAATTTGGTAACCCTCGTAGAAGAGAACCAAAAAGTCGACGCGATTCACTCAAACGCATTTCTTTGTCGCGTCATAACTTGATTATTTCATACTTTTTACATATTTTATGTAATTTTATTTTTATTTTCTTTTCTTCAGCTTTTATGCAATTTTCGTTGTTGTTCATGAACAACAATTTCCCTCACTCTTCATTTGCTTCGTACTTAGCGCAAATTTCGAAGCCAAAATCAATCACAGCGTTGTTACGCCAAAGTTATTTCGTACGAAAACAATTGGTTGATAATTCTTTGGGACCGGAATTTTGACTTTTCGTTTATTTTAGTAAACAAAAGTAATGCCACATGCGTTAAAAATAAAATGGAGTGCAAAAATGAATTATTAATGAAATATTTGCAAGGTAAATCAGAGATATGTGGTCTCTGTAACAAAATTTTCCGGTTAGAGATAAATGACAAAAGAACTGAGTACGTGGCTTAAGGAAGTTATTGGCAAGGTAACCAATGCCGTTAAATGGCTCAACGTTAAAAGCGGTAATGGTTTCATCAACTGTGAAGACACCCAAGACGATGTGTTTATCCATCAGAGTGCTGTTACCAAGAATAATCCCAACAAACAGTTGGTTATTCAATTAAAGTAGAAATTGGGAGCTTAAATAAATGTCACCTATTTTAAATATATTTAACAGCACAACTGATTGAAATGGAACAAAAAACAATTGCTGCCCGAAGTAGCCTCATTTATGGGACAAATAAAACAATAGAAAAAAAAGGTAAATATTTTCAAGCATAATTAATATTAGAAGAAGGTTAATTTTGAGTTTTTAAGCTTTGTCAGGCTTGAGAAGACGGGCAAAAGCGATGTACTGGTTGGTGGCGGTCTATACGGGAGTGATTTGTGATATATCTAAAAGATCACTCTTTGGTCTACGGACAATTTCTATGCGTTACCAAAATCTTTATACAATGGTGATGAAGAGACATACCGATATTAGAATGTTCAAATTTATTAATTTGTTATATTGTTCTAATTCAAATTTAGAATTTTACAATATAATGAGAATTTTACAAAAAGAGTTTGAGAAATAAAAATTGGAAAACGGAATATTCACACACTCAGTAAAATCAGGGCATATTAAGACGTTCAAATATCCAAGGGTTTTATCGTTATAATTATGGACCAAATACATATTTAAAACAAGTAAATGGTTTCCCATTACTTCCCATGAAGGGATTAGGGAGAGCTTCTCACAACCAGCGAGTTGTTCGCGTTCTAGTTTTACACTCACTGAGTGGGACCTACAGTTTTACACCGGTTCCGAACGGTATTTTGAGAAGCTTTTTCACGGCTAAATACTCGATAGTGTCGCCGTCACTAAGCGAGGTGACCGCCGTCGAAAGAAATTTAAGCTCATTAATTTAAGCTCATGCACAAGAGCCGCGCACACTACCATTGCACCACCGACGGCCGACATATTATTAACATACATTTAATATTTTGACAAGTATTTCCCAATTCTTACCAACTTCCATCCATTTTATTGTTTATATATTTACTTTGATTCTCCGTCACTGGCCAAACGCTGGGAAATCGGCGCGTTCAGTTTTGACACTCCAAGTGACGAAACAATCCCCGCTGCGCTTTATAAAATATACAAAAACGCACGCGTTCACTTAACTAAACGCATATAGGCTCAGCGATGACAAATGCGATACAAAAAAACAAATATTCTGGCGAACAAGATGTGTTGCGCGATACGGTCGCAAGCTGTCAAAATTAGCTGATCAACGAAAAACACTAGAATTTCGTCCAAAGATACTAAGGGTCTAATTTGGTTCCTTCTATGTGTTTCATTTTTTTACGTATTAAATGATATATACCCCCATCCTATGGTGAGGAATCCTATGAAGAATGTCGCATTGCAACTGATGAAAAAGACGCTTCACGTATGGTAACGAAACAGTCAGTTACAACGCGTGCTGCGAGTGAGCGGTACAAGAAGCTAAGAAGGGAGGAAAACCAACTATTTAGGCGAAAAAGTAGCAGTGGGAGCAGAGAGAGAGTGAAAGAACAGAAATGTGCAGGATGAATGGTGAATCCCGAAAGTTTTTCCAAAGGGTAAGAAGATCGAATAACGGGCCTAATAATGGGCTGGCCTCCTGCAAGGACGAGAGTGGGAATCTGGTGACTGAGAAGCAGTGTGTGCTCAAAATGTGGAGAGACCACTATTCAGCACTACTAGACTCAGATTCTTCCACTGAAGATCAGGAGGTAATGATAGTGGAAGATAGTGCATATTGTACCCCCCCCCCCCCAAACAAGACGATATTAGAACGGCGATCTCCCGCCTTAAGAATAATAAAGCCGCAGGTGCGGAAGGCCTACCCGCTGAACTTTTTAAGGCAGGTGGCGAAGGACTGCTAGCCCACATGCATCGACTTATATGCGGTATATGGCTGGGGGAATCTATGCCCGACTATTGGAGTGTCAGTGTATTATATCCTGTATTCGAAAAGGGTGATCCGTGTGTATGTTCCTACTATCGCGGTATCAGTCTTTAATCCATCGCGTATAAGGTCTAGTCGAGCGTATTATGTGAAAGACTAAAGCCAATTATTGAAAACCTGATTGGACCTTATCAATGTGGTTTTAGACCAGGCAAGTCCACGACTGACCAAATATTCACGCTACGCCAAATCCTGGAAAAGACCCACGAAAAGCAAATCGATACATACCACCTTTATGTCGATTACAAAGCTGCTTTCGATAGCCCCATACGGGAAAAACTATACGAAACTATGCCTGAACTTGGTATTCCATCTCAATGGAGATAATAATGAGAAAGGTTGCAGTAAATACGAACAAGACCACTAACACGAAAAGCCATATGTTGCTGGCGTATGCTGACGACATAGACATCATTGGTCGAAATTTACGAGAGGTTACTGCAGTATTTTCAAGAATCGAAAAGGAATCAGCGAAGGTGGGTCTTGCTGTTAATGAGGGCAAGACAAAATTGATGGTGTCAACGACTAGAGAAACCTCTCGACTTGGTTCGTACTTGAACGTTGACAACCGATTTAATTTTGAAGTGGTAGATTAATTTGTCTACCTTAGATCCGCCGTGAACAAGGACAACAACGTCAGCCTGGAGATAGATAGGAGAATTGTGCTTGCAAATATATGCTATTTTGGGCTCAGCAAGCAGTTTAGGACAAAAAACTCTCATTTTAGAGATAAATGACCAACTGTTGACGACCCTCGCAAACGTTATAAGGACCATGATTTAAGGATATGTACCCGGAATGTTCGACCGTTATACAGGACTGGTGCCACTTTCCAACTGGCGGATGTCCTCACAAAATATAAAGCTGACATCACAGCGATCCAGGAAATGCGATGGACAGGATATGGTTGCACCAGAAAGAAAAACTTCGATATTTACTACAGCTGCCATGAGCGTAATCACGAATTTGGGTGCGGATTTATAGTGGGCAGGAGACTGCGACACCTAGTTTCAAGGTTCAACCCAGTGAGTGACCGCATAGCCACAATTCCCAACAAAGCGAAATATTTCAACATCTCGTTAATTTGTGTGCACGCACCGACAGGAAGTATATGAACGCTGCCCTGACCACGACATTAAGATTATTCTAGGCGATTTTAACGCCAAATTAGGAAAGGAAAGTGTCTTTCGACCAACCATTGGCAATCACAGTCTACATGATACCACCTCCGATAATGGAATAAGACTGATAGACTTCGCCGCTGCAAAGAACATGGTAGTTAGTAGCACACGATTCCAGCATAAGGACATTCATAAGGCGACCTGGATATCTCCTGATCAACGGACGAAGAACCAGATTGATCACTTGGTAATAGATGGCAGGCACTCTTCTAGTGTAATGGATGTACGTGTGATTCGAGGTGCCAATTTCGACTCGGATCATTACCTGGTGGCTGCGAAAGTTCGCACGAGATTGAGGAGGACGGAAAACGTACGGAGCCGAACACAGGAAAAGCTGGATATTGACAAGCTGCAAATACCGGAGACATCAATGCCATATCGACAGAAACTCTCTCTCCTGCTGGAGCAGAATACCCCCCCTCCCGAAGACCCAGATGCGCAGTGGAAGCACATCTCCCATTCTTTGGAAATCGCTGCAATGACTGAACTTGGCTATCAAAAACCGCAGAAGGATAAGCCATGGTACGACGAAGAATGTCGCATTGCAACTGATGAAAAAGACGCTGCACGTATGGCAACGAAACAGTCAGTTACAACGCGTGCTGCGAGTGAGCGGTACAAGAGGCTGAGAAGGGAGGAAAACCAACTATTTAGGCGAAAAAAGTGGCAGTGGGAGCAGAGAGAGCAGAGAGTGAAAGAACCGAAATGTGCAGGATGAATGGTGAATCGCGAAAGTTTTTCCAGAGGGTAAGAAGATCGACCAACGGGCCTAATAATGGGCTGCCCTCCTGCAAGGACGAGAATGGGAATCTGGTGACTGAGAAGCAGTGTGTGCTCAAAATGTGGAGAGACCACTTTTCAGCACTACTCCAATCAGATTCTTCCACTGAAGATCAGGAGGTAATGATAGTGGAAGATAGTATAGATTGTATCCCCCCCCCCCCAACCAAGACGAGATTAGAACGGCGATCTCCCGCCTGAAGAATAATAAAGCCGCTGGTGCGGATGGCCTACCCGCTGAACTTTTTAAGGCAGGTTGCGAAAGACTGATAGCCCACATGCATCAACTGATATGCGGTATATGGCTAGGGGAATCTATGCCCGACGACTGGAGTCTCAGTGTATTATGTCCTGTTTTCAAAAAGGGTGATCCGTGTGGCTGTTCCAACTATCGCGGTATCAGTCTTTTATCCATCGCGTATAAGGTATTGTCGAGTGTATTATGTGAAAGACTAAAGCCAATTATTGAAAACCTGATTGGACCTTATCAGTGTGGTTTTAGACCAGGCAAGTCCACAACTGACCAAATATTCACGCTACGCTAAATCCTGGAAAAGACCCACTAAAAGCAAATCGATACATACCACCTTTTTGTCGATTACAAAGCTGCTTTCGATAGCCCCATACGGGGAAAACTGTACGAAGTTATGTCTGAACTTGGTATTCCGGCAAAACTGATTCGCCTCTGTGTTGCCATATGTTGCTGGCGTATGCTACTTGCATATACATACTTGCATTACTGCAGTATTTTCAAGAATCGAAAAGGAATCAGCGAAGGTGGGTATTGCTGTTAATGAGGGCAAGACAAAATTGATGGTGTCAACGACTAGAGAAACCTCTCGACTTGGTTCGTACTTGAACGTTGACAACCGATTTAATTTTGAAGTGGTAGATTAATTTGTCTACCTTAGATCCGCCGTGAACAAGGACAACAACATCAGCCTGGAGATAGATAGGAGAATTGTGCTTGCAAATAGATGTTATTTTGGGCTCAGCAAGCAATTTAGGAACAAAGCCCTCTCTCGACGGACGGTTGGAAGAATATGTTGAAATTTGTTTAATTTGTTTGTTTAATTAATATGTGTAAGACGTCTGACCTCATGAGGTTGTAATATAGTCAATAAAAGTAAGTATACCATAGTTGCTTATGTATGATTTTATTATGGTTGCATTTTGTTAGTAATTAACAGTGTTGCATCAAAATGTACAGCGGTCTAAAATGAGGTTAAAATTAAAATTTGTTAATCTATACCGCAATTCAGCTCAAAAAAATTCTAGAATTCTAGAAGCTAAAGTGTTCATACATATTTTGACATTCAAGTAGATCTCGCTTCATTTTGACAACAACTTGTTTTATTTTGTTTGCTCATTGAAATTCTTATTTATAATATTAAAATTAGATATGAAAAATTCAAATAATCAATGTGTTGCAATCTAATATTATTATATTCAAAAAGTGATAAACATCAGTTAATGCTTAAGACATTATTAAAAAAATAACCAATACAATATAAATATAGTCAAATGCACGTGATTTTGCAAAGACAACATATTTAATACAGATTGGCAAATTTGTTAGACCGATGTTTCTTCTTAAATATTGTTGGCATTTGAAGTATTATAACCAATAACATTCTCAAAAACTGCTGATCAAGTGATATACAGCTAAGTTAGTTGCTCCTTTTTTGTGCAGTCCACTCAAGAAAACTTTTTCCAATCTATATAAAATAATTATCTTCTTGTTACAAAGACGATCAAGAAGTTGTGCGCAATTTGGCAACCCTCGTAAAAGACAACCAAAAAGTCTACGATTCACAAATATTTTGACAGAAAACAACACGAAGAACAGATATAAAGCTTCTTTAATTGTCAATGTGAACAATTATAATCACCATCCTAATTGAAATAACAAAAACTGGTAGTGCAGTTAGAACTTAATTTTTGCTGAAATACTTTCCAATTTAAATATTTTGTATTCTCACTTTCCTTTTATTTTGATAATGGTGTCAGCTTGATGCATTGGAAAGATTAGCCGATAAATGTATGAATACAGCTTATTTTTCGTAGCATTTGCCACTGTTGCCATATTGGTAGTAAGATTATTTGACAAAGCACTGAAAACCTCTCTTCGCATTTAAAGTCAGATCACACATAAATCAAAATCATCATGCACTCGATCTTGCAGATCGGCTCGAAAATCGACAAATCACTCTATTAGCATGTGATTTCTCATACATTTTTGAACCCAACATCGAGTAAATTTATCTCGATAATGTTATTATTATATCACAAATCATTTGAATCGCAGAGTTGTATATGTATGCATCTTTAGTTTAGTGCATGGTAAAATAAGTAAGGTAAACGCACTAGGAATTGTTACAACAAACACAGGCATTTTGTTTTTGTTTGGTGTCCATAATCTGTCAAATTTTCTTCATGGGTGTATCTACTGTAAAAGTAAACAAAAAAGTACAACAACAAAATGCATGTGAATTTGACATAAGAGTGACACCTAAGCAAGAAATATGTTGAAAACAGCTGTTCTAACGAGTTTACCTTACTCATTTTACCATGGTTTAGTGTGAACATGAATCGAAAATGGCATGGAATAATACATACCATAGAAGCTTTTATTCGCTCAATAAATTAAACGTCATAGGTACGATGGAAAGTAAACATTGGATGGTAGAAAATATGGGTTCAATAATACCAGATGGTGGCAATAGTATACAGCGATCCACAAAGGAACAACAACCGAATTTCGTGTTTTTGTGACAAACTAGTTGTGTTAAATACAATACAAATGTATACCAACGATAAAAGTCAACAAAAAAGTGCAAAATATATTTAAATTTTTCAGTTCTACACCAAAACGACAGGAAAAAGTTAAGGGAACATATTTTGTAACCCCACCTGGTGTAAGATAATTTTAAATTTAATTGCTCTCATTTCCACAAACCTACGATGAAGAGTGTGAAATGAAACGTCAGATGAGAGAATAAGTCATAGAGTAAATATGGGTAGAGAAAATCTTTCACTCACCAAATTTCTGACATTTGTCCTCGTGTGATGTATACGTTTGATGTTGAAAAGAATTGCTTTACTAATACCAGATAGAGGCAATGGTTCAAAACAACGAACAAAATAACAACAACGGCATTTCGTTTTGTGTGTTAAAATTAATGTGTTAAATACAATACAAATGTATGCTAACAATAACAGTCAATAAAAAAGTTTAAAACACATTTAAATTTCACAGTTTTTCACCAAAATGGCATGAAAAATTAAAGCAGGAAGTTATTGTAATTCCACCTGGTGTATATCACTTTTCGTCAAACATCTCTCTATCACACCGACCGCATCACGAAGAGTGTGAAAGGAAACGTCAGATGAGACAAATGGCGGCTCTACTACAAATTTACTCTATGGAATAAGTTTATCTACGTATGTATTATTCTATGGAAAATGGGAATGTAAAGGAACATATACATTAATGACAATACATACAAAATGATTGATATAAGAGGTAGTGTTATATGATCAGCTTATTTTACTATTTTTCTTCATTTTCTAAATACTATCAACATTCATAGAAATTCTAAAAAAATTCCGCATAAAAATAAAAAAAGATATAGAAAAAATTACTGACTGACAGAAATGTATGATACTAATATTTACAAATCGATGGCTTAATATAAAAAGGGCCTAACTCGATTTTTTGTTACTTGACAGGAGAAGGAAAAAAACTTAATAAAGTACGTAAAATTTTATAGCTCATTCGCACTACTAAATATTTCCCGATTTCGTATCAAATATCCTAACAAAATTCGAAGTGTTCGCATTGGGATTTCTAATTTTCTTATAGTAAGTAAGAATTTCAATGAGTAAAGAATGTAATTTTGAATTATTTAAAAAAAAATGTTTGTATTGTTCGCCGATTTAATTTTAGTCAAAATTTGCATCTACTTATAACCAATAAAATGCAAAATACTTCCATCTGCCCATCCGCGATCGATATTTTTCTTTAAATATGCAATTTCTTCAATTAAAGCGAGGAATTGTGGCGTGTTGAATTTGACAGCTGAATTGATCGAAAACGTTGCGCTGCGTTTTATAAACTCCCAATTAAAGCACGTAACTCAACTCAGGTAGTCACAGAACAGCAGTAACGAGTGAAGCGCTTCGTTTCTCTGCTCTCTTTCATACTCTCTTCGTTGAATATTTCTATACACGAGCAGTTTTATGATGATGTTATTGTATCTAACTATAGAAATTCCAACCATATTTAAAAAAAATTACATAAAGTATGTAAAAAGTATGAAATGATCAAGTTATGACGCGGGAAAGAAATGCGTTTGAGTGCATCGCATCGACTTTTTTGGTTCTCTTCTCCTAGGGTTGCCAAATTGCGCCGGTTTTTTCTTCTCTACTTGTACATCCTTTTTGTGAAATGATAACATTATCGAGGTAAATGCACTCGATCTTATAGCTCATTCGCACTACAATTTATTTTCCCCATTTCGTATCAAATGTCCTAGTCAAATCCAAGGTGTTCGCATTGGGAGTTTTCCTGATTTGATTGAATGTCAAGGCGCTTTGACGAGGTAGTATTACTACGACAACAAACACACCAAGCCGACAACAGTAGGCATTTGGCCTTGTCTGATATTTTTCCAAAATCAAATTCAGTACAAATGTATTCCAGGAATAAGAGTAAACAAAAAAGTATAAAAAATCAGCCTTATTACGAATATCGTTTAAAGATTAAAGACAAAGTTGGCGTGTTATCTTTAATCTTTTACAAAACTGTCGTAGTCGAAATACGAAAACCGCATTCGTAATAAGGCTGAACATGTTTGAGGAACAATAAATACAATAAATAAATAAGTCGGGTATTGTAGTGGTACCACCACATCGATTCGCCGTGATTGAAATGGTTTTAAACAAGGAGACAAACGTACTATTCGTTCGTAAGCATTTTTCCCCTGATTCCTAGACAAATAAGAAAAATACCCGATTTCTCGTCTGTTAAAACGTATGGGAAATCAAGCAAATTTTCTTGATTTCTGCTTGAAATCAACAAGAGTGACGAAATCAAGAAAATCGATTCCAATGCGAATGCTGTATTAGGTACAGCAAATTTATGAGAAATCACATGATAATGTGTGATTTGTCCATTATCGAGTCGATCTGCAAGATCGAGTTCATGCAAACGCCCTATAACTTTATCCAGGTAAATTTATTTTGAGTACAAAATATGTATGAGAATTCACATGATAACAGTGCCATTTGTCGATTATCGAGTCGATCTGAAAGATCGACTGCATGCAAACGCAATATTAGCGATGGTTTGTTTCTCTGTGTATTGTAATTATATACTTCGCAATAACGGTTTTAACATCCAGCGCTTTTTTTCATAAAATATATTGTATATTAGCTATATGTATCACCCTGTAAAAGAGCAGCTGATTTCGTTATTTAAAAGACAGCTGACTTTTTCAGATACATCTGGTAGGATGGAATAAGCGTGAAGTGGAATTTTGTAAACAATTTCAGCATTAGAGTGAAAAATGGCTTCAGAAGAAAATTGCCAAATGTAAGTAAGATGATGCATATATAATTATATATACATAATCTTATCTTTAACAATTTCAGCTGCAATAAGGATAAGTACAAATACACTTGCCCCCGATGTAGTATCACCTACTGTTCGTTGGATTGTTACAAATCTAAGGAGCATTTGAAGTGCTCTGAAGCTTTCTATAAACAATGTATACAGGATGAGTTGGCTGCTAAATCGACCGATGGTGCTAGTAAAGAAGATATGCGTAAAATTTACGATATTCTCCGACGGATACGTGAATCAGATGCGGGTATACAAACGGAAGAGTTTGATCAGGATTCCTTAGATTCGGACAATATTAATGACGATGACAGCGAAGATGATGAAACAGAACAGAAGGTGTTAGGTGATGACCCAACTGAAGATGAATTGGATATAGCAGAGCGTCTAAAGGATGTCGACATCAATGATGCCGACGAAGTATGGGAACATTTGACACCGACGGAAAGGGATGAATTTAAAAAATTAGTGGATACAGGTGACATTATGAAACTAATGCCTGACTATAAGCCATGGTGGTTAAGGAGCAAACAAAATTCTAAAATTGTCGAATTACCTGATACCTCAGATAAAACTGCACTTGACAATACTCCACCGGTGTTTGCAAATATTCCTATATTTTCAACAATTTGTAGCAAAGATCCTGCGCCATGTTTACATTATAATCTATGGAATATCCTAGGATCATACGTATGTATGAGCCGCTACTTTAATGGTGAATACTTAACAAATCCCAATGAAGCAGCGGCCTATTTATTCAATCTTAGTTCTACACTAAAATATGGTACAAACTTTGAGGATGTTGAAGATGCTATTTTATCGGTAGAAATGGAGGCACTTACTACGGGAAACGGTGCATCTCAAGTACTGCCAACTGGTGCTCCAAAATCTTTGTTTGTCGAGAGCCGCGAACAATTGCAAACAGATGCCCGTCAAATAATGACATCGAGACGGGACAAACTGGCGGCACTAAGCGATATACTGGCCATATTACAATTGACAAAGCGGATACTTAAGAAAATTAATAAACAAGATGCAGAGTTTCAAAAATTATTTGCTCTAAGCAGTGGCACGGAAGAGTTAACGCGACATAAAATACAGCAACTGTGTAAGAAAATTGAGTTTTATTTATCTTATGTTAATAGAGATGCAGTAAATGATTTAAAATAAAGCGCGTTTAAATATAAAATCATATATTGTTTATAGATGGTAGGCAGAAATTTTGGAACAGACCTAGTATAGATCGGCACGTCCAATATTTTTGCTTTTTTTTTTGGTCGTAGGGATCGCTATTTTAAGTAAAAAAAGTAAAATAAAAAAATCGGGGGGAACCCCTATTTTGGGAGTTACGGGCCAAGTAGCCCTGGCAGGGACCTATGTTGCTCGTACCGTGTGGGAGAACTTTTGGAAAATCGTTAAATTTATATTGCAATTAGTCGCCCGGCCGGGCTCAGGCAGGGGGGTTAAAATTCCCTCTGTACCTGAAGTCGATGTGTGCCAAAATCCGAAAAATCACTCGATTGCTTGAAAAAAAAATATTTTCTGGATATTTTTAAAAATCCGATACGTGGATAACTAAGCAGTTATCGAAAAAATGTATTTATTTATTTTTGTTTATTTCGACTCGTTTTATACAAAAAAGTTGTGAAATCGGTCCCATAACACGGCACCACACTCGTAGTATCATCCTGTATGTCCGAACTTTGGGTGCCCACAACTCCGAAAATAAGCGTTGCCCCCGATTTTTTTATTTAATTTTTTTTACTTAAAATTAAAAGTTCTATCCAATGGTAATAGTTTGGAGCCGAAGCGAGTTGCCGACCTATTCTAGGTTTAAGCCGAAATTTTACATTAGTTAAACACAGACAACTATTAAAATTAAAGAAACATTAGAAAAAGTTTATAACTTTGTGGGAAAGGGGGTAATTAGAACGTCCGCATACTTTTCCAGTAAAAAATATCTAGTAACTAACTATTTTGTAAGAATCTGTCATGGTAAAATAAGAGTCAGGCCACGTGAGGCGGAACTAGTGGTCTTTAAATTTGAAAATTATATACTCAAATCGAAAGTGTATGACAAGACATAAAAGCTGTAAAAATATTTTGTTGTAATTCCTTCGTTTGTTGTTGTTGTAAAACAAAACATATCAGAAATTTTCATATATGTATAATGCCTTTGGGGCCTTTTTTAAAATATCATAACTCAGAGACTAAAGAAGATAACTGAAAAAAATTTTTTTTCGTGGATTAGGAATATATTTAACTTTATTTTAAAAAATAAAAAAAAAAATATACACTGAAAAAAAAATGTATGTAAATCACATTTCCCTAAACTATGTCGGTTTGTGAACTGTTCTCAATCGATGTTAATTATTACTCTACCCTAGAAAGACAGCAAATTTCATAAGCTTTCAGGAAATGTATTAAAAAGCGTGTAGAATCATGTACTTTCAAAGTTATGATCATTTTTGTGACCACACCTCTTCACACTTATATGAAAATGCAAGCAAAACTCGAGCGCAAGTACAAAATGATTTTGTGTTGTGTTTTTTCTTATTTGCTTTCTTTTTTATTATAAGAGAACTTAACTTGATACGTAACAAAAAAACATAAATTTGTTGATTTCTTTTAACAAAAAATTTCTAAATGGTTTGAAAAGAAAAAAAATTCAAAGTCAAAACTAAAGATTTAAATTCTAAAAATAATAAAAAAAAATTCAGTATAAAAGTACATCAATGCTATAAATCACATGTTTATCGACTTTTCTATACGGCTATCCACATATACATCGCTTTTCGAAAAGATTTTGCACCGAATGGTGTATTCATTTATAGGAACGAACTGGTGGAAGTTTCTCGTATTTTTTATTGTGACGGCATTGGCAAATCGCTTTGCATTATTTTTTTCATCATTTTCGTGTTCATCGAGGGTGCAAATTCGAAATCATGCGTGATGAGGGTTTTTAAATCATCTATTAAACCAACCACAAACGTGGAGTATGACTCAGATTTTTCTATAATTGCTGACCTAAATTGTAAATGGAAGAATTTAAAAATTATTGAAAAAATACCGTTCTTAGTAACGCGAATCTTACCGATCAGTACTACACCAACTACTAAATTTCACAACTTCAATACTTGCTTCCTCTAACCGAGTACAAAGGTTTTGCTTGACTAAATCAACACCGGGACATTGTTCACACTTAAGGAGGAAACAGTCATTCGATGGACTATGACAGACGCAGCTTTTTAAAAATTGCTCAGTCTTTTCGTTGAAAACTAAATTTTTTTTCTTAAAAGCCTTTTGCAGTCCTTGGATTTTCAGCTCAACATTTTGGTGTATTTTGCATACACAAACATTATGTGTACCGCTTTGTCCGGCAGAAACACACTGGCGAGGGCGCAACGCTTTAAATTTCGACAATCCAATCTTTATTTGAGAGTACTCCAACTTGAATTTTTTAAATATTTCTGTCAAGTCAAATAGCAAAAGTCGCTTTTGCATTAGTTCACGCCCATTTGAAGTTTTTATTGAGAGACAGTCCTTCATTCCAGGCATTATTCTGCTTATTTCATCAGACATATAAAATTTTTTGACGAGTTCTATTGTTGACTGCGGAAGTTTTCTACCAATCCTTTTCATTGGAAGCGGAGCTAAACCAAAGTTGTTTTTTGCTTTTTTTGAACGTGATGCCAAGTGGTTTGAAACGTTGAAAATTTTTCGAATTTTATAATTACTAAAATTGTTCGGCAAAACAGACAAAATCTGAACTTTAGCATGGAAGGTTTTCGCTTGTTTTAATGATCTTTTCACATTTCGTATAAATATGTCTGATGTCTTGCTTTTGTAATCGACTTCTTCTAAATCAAATGAAACGTTTGATAGAGCATCATCAACAGAATCATTTTCATCAGCTTCTGTTTTTTTTTTATAAAAATCCACCCGACAAGAATTGCAAATATATAATCCAATAAAGTCTTCAAACAATGAGCTGCTGTTTAAATCGATGCAATAAAGGTTTTTCCTTACTGATTTGTGGGATTTTTTGCCAAAAGGATTGCAACAAGTGTTCACTTTTCCCATTTTATTTTTTTTAAATATATGCACGGTTTCAATTATTCTTTTAAGAATTCAATAAATTTAATTTTCTCCACGCGTAAAAGCTTCAATTAACTCGCAAGAAAAAAATAAAAACAGTTACTGTTGACTGTTGTTGTTTTTTTGACAAAGAAAGAAACAAGAAGGCAAATAAGAAAAAACACAACACAAAATCATTTTGTAAAAACAGTTGCAGTTGAATGTTGTTGTTTTTTTGGCAAAGAAAGAAACAAGAAAGCAAATAAGAAAAAACACAACACAAAATCATTTTGTACTTGCGCTCGAGTTTTGCTTGCATTTTCATATAAGTGTGAAGAGGTGTGGTCACAAAAATGATCATAACTTTGAAAGTACATGATTCTACACGCTTTTTAATACATTTCCTGAAAGCTTATGAAATTTGCTGTCTTTCTAGGGTAGAGTAATAATTAACATCGATTGAGAACAGTTCACAAACCGACATAGTTTAGGGAAATGTGATTTACATACATTTTTTTTTCAGTGTATATTTTTTTTTTTATTTTTTAAAATAAAGTTAAATATATTCCTTATCCACGAAAAAAATTTTTTTTCAGTTATCTTCTTTAGTCTCTGAGTTATGATATTTTAAAAAAGGCCCCAAAGGCATTATATATGAAAATTTCTGATATGTTTTGTTTTACAACAACAACAAACGAAGGAATTACAACAAAATATTTTTACAGCTTTTATGTCTTGTCATACACTTTCGATTTGAGTATATAATTTTCAAATTTAAAGACCACTAGTTCCGCCTCACGTGGCCTGACTCATAAGTAAGGTAAACGCAGTAGGAATTGTTACAACAAAAACAGGCATTTTGGTTTTGTTTGGTGTCCATAATCTGTCAAATTTTCTACATGTGGGGATGAACTGTAAAAGTAAACAAAAAGGTACAAAAACAAAATACATGTGAATTTGACATAAGAGAAACACCTAAGCGAGAAAAATGTTCAAATCAGCTGTTCTAACGATTTTACCCATGGTAGAATGAGAAGTTAAACTCGGTAGACAGCTGTTTTCAATTTTTTCTCGTTGTTTACCCGGTGGCTACACGAGCAAGAAATTGTAAGCAATTCACAATACACTCACATTTTTTTTACTAACACACTCACATTTTGCTCATTGAAAGCTCCCAGCGGACCAGCCAACGAGCCTTATGCGAGTGTCTCGCTTGTTGTTCACTATCAGACTTAGAAATGATAGTTTACCGGACCAAAAAAGAGGGAGAAACATTGTTGCCGTTTTGTCGCATGCCCAACAGAATAAAACGTACAGGCACACAACAACAAAGTTATGGTAAATAGATTTTTTTGTGTTCTGGCGTCCCTTATGCGTTTCTACGAATTGTGCAGGCTCCACGACACAACAACAAAGTTTGGGCAAAAGAATTTGTTTTTTTTTGTGGTCTGGCGTCGATTATGCGTTTTTGTCTTCAGTTCGGTTTGTGATTTGGCGGTAGAAAGTTGTGTTGTTGAATATTAAACAGTGCAGTTTTGTATTTATCAATAATAAAATAAAAGTAATATAGTTTATTATACATAAAAACAGTATATAATAAACAATATAAAAACACAAAGTAATAATAATATTTTTTAGGGGGAACAAAATGGGTAAAAAACATAAAATTATCGCTAAAACAATTTTTTTTGTACAGTTTATGATATCGTAACCGAGTCAGTTTTTAGATTACTTACGAGTCGCAAACAATATTTTAATTAATTCATTTTTAATATTAAACTTTTATCACATAAAATATCTTTTCCGACTCGTTGGCAATCTCAAAAATGTCTCGCAAGAGATATTACAAAAACCTCGCAAACGATTCTTTTGCAAGACTTCGTAAACGAAACTCTTACTGCCACAAACTGAGCGACTAGTGATTCATTTTCCGATCATTTCCGGATCTGTTTTCGGGCTTTCTGCCCGCAAAAGTTTCGCGTAGCTATCGTTTGTGATATCGAATACGAAATTTTGGTCCGCTGGGCTAGCTGGTAGAGGATTTTGAATACCAGCTAGTTGGCAATGGTCGCTGCAGAGAAAGTCAAAACACAACAAAAGCGGTAGCGGTAGCGCTTTTTGATAGCGTATTGCGACCGATAATACATGAATAATTGAAATACCGCGCTGTGTAGTAGAGGGTATTATTTGTGTTTTTTCAGTTATTAGTGTTTTGTGTAAAATAAATAAATAAATAAAATGTGTGCCAACAAATCAGTTTTTTTTGTTGCTTCTGTGACGACGCCATATAGAGAAATGAATTTGCTACAATTTCTTGTAGACAGCCTACGTCACAGCTGCCAATTCAACGTAATTCTGACAGCTAGTATGTGTGAAATTCATTGAGCAATATCTTGCTTGTGTAGCCGCAGGGTTAGTTGGCCACTTCTGTCAGATTCAAAGGTTTTGTTTCTGTTTACATTTGTTTGTGTACGTATGTGTTGACTTTGACATGAGCATAGATTAATACTTATAGTAGATCTACTAGTTCTCCCACCAAATTTATGACGTTTGGCCTGGTTTGATATTTACGTTTGATGTTGAAAAGAATTGCTTTACTAATACCAGATAGAGGCAATGGTTCAAAACAACGAACAAAATAACCACAACGGCATTTCGTTTTGTGTGTTAAAATTATTGTGTTAAATACAACACAAATGTATGCTGACAATAACAGTCAATAAAAAAGTTTAAAACACATTTAAATTTCACAGTTTTTCACCAAAATGGCATGAAAAATTAAAGCAAGAACTTATTGTAATTCCACCTGGTGTATATCACTTTTCGTCAAACATCTCTCTATCACACCGACCGCATCACGAAGAGTGTGAAAGGAAACGTCAGATGAGACAAATGGCGGCTCTACTATAACCATAGTGTAATAATATAAGTGGAAGCATAAGCCCAGCTGATCAGGCATTTTGTTATCGGGTTGTTTCTTTTTATCATTCTTTGTTTACGTAATACACTCGAAGTGTCAAACTTGTCGCATCATTTGTTTTGAATCTTCCTTGCCCTCTTTGCTTACGCTGGTCGTTTCACCGCCTGTAGTTTTTTTGATGGCTAAAAATATATAGAAGAAGTAACTAAAATTACCTACATACATATGTATGGACTTACTGATGGATACTTACCAATTTGGATCTTAAATGCGTTCCAACTTTCTGCCTATTACTTTTTTTTAATACATGTAATTCTATGCATGTAATTATTTACTTTGGCGTTTTTCCTTTGCCTCTCTTCGTATATAAAATGATTTTGACATATCGAGTGTATTGTCATAACAATAGTACAACAAAATTCTGTCAAAATCGTTTATTATTACAACAACACGCCACGCGTCGACTTATATTATTAGACTATGACTATAACTTTACTCTATGGACATGAGGAGAGCCTAAACAAAAACAAAATGCCTGTTGTGGTTGCCCATAATTGTTGTTGTATCTACTGCGACTACTTGGTATTTTTACTATGGTTTTACCTTACTTATTTTACCATGGAATCTACTTTCGAGAGAGAAAGAACGATTTTACCAGTGTTGCCAGAAGCCGTCAACAAATTATGCCAAATGACCAAAAAATTGTGGAAAACTGAAAGAAATTATGCTAAAAATACCAAAAAAAAAAAAAAATTATGCAAATGCAAGAGAGAGAGATGTGTATTTCTGATTAAAAAAAAATGTCATGAAAACATTAACGTAAAAAACGGATGCATTTTTCTAAGTGACAAATGCTTAGTTTTTCGTTGGAATAATAGATAATTCAGGAAAGCACACTCACTGGCATGACTAGCTTCGAACTCCGTGACAAGGTCATCATCAGATGCCTACTCACTGGGCCTGAATTGGTACCACTGGATAGATCATCGATCGTATATATATTGGATAGATCATCGATCGTATATATATCAAAAATACTCTATGATAAGGAGTTTTCAAAAGTTGTATATTTTCTGTATATTCACGATTTTGGCATTGATGAAAAACGAAATCCCATTTCTTGTATATTTGTTATGCAGTGGTACCTTAAACTACAGTTTTCTTTGATCACACAGTGCTCCAATTTGACTTCAGTTTCTGAAAGTACTTATGTATCTAAACTAACAAAATGGCATTTGGGGTTTTCTAGATTCGCTCGAATACAAATGTCATCAGCATAATTACAGGTAGAGAAAAGAAATATATAACAAACTGGTTTGAAAAATCCGCATCTAATGCTTTAAAAACCCAAACTTGTAAATTTTTTGAGATATTTCTCCACATAATTCATCATAACTCGAGAATGGCTTCTCCTATTTTGTTGCACCAAATTTGAGAAAATGAAATGTACATTATCTTCAACTTATGCCTAGACCACATTTTAATCTGCTCAATAGTTTCGGAGTTAGTGGAAAATTGTGATAAACAAATTTTTATATTTGTTGCTAAAATATCATTTTTACTTTCTTTAAAGAATCATGAAGAGCAGCTTATCCACAGGTATGAAAAGACATGGTGATAATGGGTGACAAGACATGGTCAGGCAAAACATTTTTGATACATGAGGTCGGAAAATGTATTGAAAATATGTTTCGTTTCTGTCTTATGGTGTGGATCAAGAATAAATTTATTATTGTTATATGATTTAAAATTAAAACGTCCGATGTGTTTTCAGTCTAAACATTCGATATTTATGCAAAAATTTGCATATTACATGTTATTAAAAAGTAAAGTATAAAAGAATTGAAAAATTTGTTGATGTAAAAGTATGCAATATCTAAATCATTATGGTAAAAATTTGACGAAAAATATCAAATTTTTGGAAAAATTTCGCGAAAATATGGTCAAAAACATTTAGCATGATGTTTCAAAAAAAATTGAGCTGAAGCCAAAAAAAATTATGCTAGAAAAGCATTAATTATGCCAAACAGGCAACACAGGGCATAAGAAACCTATGTAAAAAAATCGACGTCGGTGTAGCATGTTTGATTATGTTTGGACTGTTATTCATAAAAAGTTGTGAGATTTGAGAGAGGTTTTTTTTTTGTGATAAATCGTTTCTCAAGCTTCTCATAAGTTTTTATTATTAAGGCCGTTAGTTTTCTACTATTTATAAAAAAACTTATTTTTATTGCAGTTGACGTATTGAAATTCTCTCTCACTTGATATAGAAACAACACACATACATACAAAAACTTCCACTTTTTTGCTCCTTCTTTTCTTTCTTTTACATTTAACACAAGACATTTTGTGTTTAACTTCTTTGATATTTTTACATTCACTTATAATTTATACACTTTAAATACACTTTGCGTTCGGTTTTACACAGAAATTAACACAGTTTTTTGACATGTATATCACTTTACAATTTTCGCGATCTTCACTTGTTCTGCCCATATTTGGCACTGAGGAAATGGAAACGCGATAGAGGTACTTAAGTATGTGGGATTGCCAGATTCTTTTGAATTCTTATTGGATAATAAAAACTTACTTTTATTGCAGTTGATCTATTGACATACTCTCTTACTTGATATAGAAACAACACACATACACACATACAAAACAAACTGCTGCTATTTTTATTCTTCTCTTCTTTCTTTTACACTTAACACAATACATTTTTTGATCAACTCTGCTTTTGGTGAATACAATTTAGAAACTTTAAACGGCTTTTTCTCGATGAAATAAATAACTTTTCTTTGTTATTTTTACATTCACTTATGGTGAAATGTCCGCACTTCCGATTTCTACACTTTGCGTTGAGGTTTACACAGAAATTCACACTTTTTTGCGACATTTATGGCTCTTTATTATTTTCGCGATCTTCACCAATTCCGCTCGTATTTGGAACTGAGGAACTGGAAATGTATACGATAAAGGAGATTAATTATATGGGGTTGCCAGATTCTGTTGAATTCTTATTGGATAACCGGATATGGAGATTCCTGTTGTATTAAAATAATTATCCCAGATCAACAGATTTCTAAGAAGTTTTTTCAAAACATTGAGTTACTAGTGATATTCATTAATATGGCAGATAAAATCTGTGCAACACAAGTCAAATAATAACTTTTTCCAGAAGTGCTAAAAGACGGGTTTACTCTAAATTGAGCTTCGATTCGATTTTTTTTCATTAATACTTTATTGTGATCAGTTACTTAGAATTTTTAAATCATTCTGCCTTTACATTCAAAATTTGGTGAGTTCACAAGTAGGGCAAAATTAACAAACAAGTCCCCGAATAAAATAAAAGGTTAAATGGTCAATATGAGCCTGAAACGAGGTGTCTGACGAGCATATAAAACAGAAAATGTTTTGTATTACTTCAGAAATCCAGATCAAAAATATAAAATTCTTTAAAATGTAAAATATTAGTATTTATTTAAATTTTAAAACAAATCGTGAAATTTTAAAGTGATGTTGCAACATTGTCCTTAAAATACATTCTTATATGTTAAACATTTTTTGGCTATAATCATTTTTTTCTCATGCCGAAGTTCCCACTTCGAATATGAACATAATATTTGTTTATAATATTTGTTCAATATATTTGTCACGTCTGCATTTTGAGATTCTATACTGATTTAAACTGTTTTAAATTTCGCATATCTTTTATCTTAAATAATATTTTTTGTACATTTGAATGAAAGTTTATGTAAAATAGATCGAACATGTAAAAAAGATATTGCGCAGGATTTCTGAAATCATATACATATCTTGGAATAAATTAGAATAGAGAAGCAATTTCTCACAGCTCATCTTAAATAATATTTTTTGTCCATTTGAAAGAAAGTTTATGTAAAATAGAACGAACATCTGACGTTTCAGTACACACTGTTCATCATGGGTTTGTGGAAATGAAAATTGACTTACACCAGGTGGAATTACAAGAACGATTGACTTAACTTTTTCTTATCGTTTTGGTTAAATGTATTTTGCAGATTTTTGTTGACTTTAATTATGGGTATATATTTGTACTGCATTTTACACACCTATACACACACCACGCAAACACGAAATGCCGTTGGTGTTGTCGTGTTGGATGCTTCGTATTAATATCTCTATCTGGAATCATTGAACCCAAGCATTCCACCATCCAACGTTTACATACAACCATACCTATGAAGTTAAAATTATTGGGAGAATAAAGTTTTTACTATGTTTTACTCTATGTAATATACTACGGCAGAATTTAAACAATATTTTCTGTTTTGTATATTCGTCACGACACTTCGTTTGAAGCTCATATTGACCACATCACATTTAATTTTCTTCGGTTACTTGTTTACTGCAGCTTTTGGGAGCATTATGTATGTGTATAGCTCAAGAGATGTTAAAGAGATTGATTTTAAATTTAAAGAGAGAACGATTTAAAAACTGTAAATTAACTTTTTTAATCAACTCACTATTCCAACTACGTAACCATATGCTAAACATTATAATTATATTATTTTCGTAGATAACCATATACATACATATGTATGTATGTTGGGGATTGCCGATCTTTTCGTCTTTTTAGCGAATTATTTATTTTTAGTAGCATAAAAGAGCGCAATTTCCATTGAGCTCAATGTAAAATAAGACCTTCTTTTACCTCTTCTAAAATAAGTTCTTATTCGACTTGTGTTGCACAGATTTTATCTCTAATATTAATCAATATCATTATTAACTCAATTAAGTTTACTAATTTTGTACAATGTTTTGAAACAACTTTCAGTAATTTTTTGAATTGTTATAATTATTTAAAATTCAACAAGAATCCGGTTACCCAATAATAATTCACAGAGAATCTGGCAACCCTACATACTTAATCTCCTCTGTTGTATTTCCATTTCCTCAGAGTAAAATACGACCAGAATAAGTAAGTGAAGATCGCGAAAATTAAAAACTGCTATAAGGTGCGTTAATTTCTGTGTAAAACCCAAGACAAAGTCAATTAATCAAAAGTGAAGCTATTTCACCACAAGTGTGTGTGAACTTAATAGAGAAAAGTTAATTATTTCATTAATATAAAGCCGTTTAAAGTTTCTAAATTTTCTTCACCAAATGCAGTTTGATGTGTATGTTTTTGTGTGTTGCTTATGTATCAAGTGAGAGAGAATTTCAATAGATTCACTGCAATAAAAGTAAGTTATTTTTTATCCAATGAACATTCAACAGAATCTGGCAACACCACATACTTAATACCCTCTATCGTATTTCCATTTCCTCAGTGTCAAATACGGGAAGAATAAGTGAAGATCGCGAAAATAATAAAGTGCCACAAATGTTGCAAAAGAAGTGTTAATTTATGTGTAAAACCCAACCCAAAGTGTATAAATTTAAAGTGTAGCCATTTCACCATACGTGAATGTAAATATATCAAAGAAAAGTTAATTCTTTCATCAAGAAAAGCCTTTTAAAGTTTCTAAATTTCTTCACCAAAAGCAGAGTTAATCACAAAATGTCTTATGTATATTAATGCAAAAGAAAACAGCAGCAGTTTGATGTGTATGTTTTTGTGTGTTGTTTATGTCTCAAGTTAGACACAATTTCAATAGATTAACTGCAATAAAAGTAAGTTTGTTTTTATCCAATAATCATTTGATTTCCATTTCATGTGTCAAATACGGGCAGAATAAATGAAATGTATAAAATTAAATGAAGAAAATAATAAAGTACAACATATGTACATATGTTGCAAAAGGTGTGTTAATTTATGTGTGAAAACCAACGCAAAGTGTATAAATCTAAAGTGTAGCCATTTCACCTTAAGTGAATGTAAAAATAACAACGAAAAGTTAATTATTTCATCAACAAAAAGCCGTTTAAAGTTTCTAAATTTCTTCACCAAAAGCAGAGTTAATCACAAAATGTCTAGTGTTAAATGCAAAAAAAAGTAAAGAAGAAGAAAAAAAGCGGTAGTTTGTTGTGTGAGTGGGTGTGTGTGTAGTGTATGTTGTTTATGTATCAAGTGAGAGAATTTCAATAGATCGATTGCAACAAAGGTAAGCTTTTTTATATACCGTAGCAAGAAGCAAAGAGATTGAATTAAGGGTACATAGTTTTCAAGAGTTTATCTTTGTTTACATTACAAGTATTTTGCCGTGTGGGTTTGGGGTGTGGTGGGGGGAGGGTGTGTTTGAGGGATGAGGGGATCAGTGTTTAAATGGCTGACAGACAAAAATTTACTAAAACCTAAAAAACACATAATCAAATTTTGTCAAACGACGTCGGCTGTTGCTTCGCATATGAAAATGTTCGAAAACAAAATAAAAGCAAACCTCAAACACACAAAATGATTTTTTCTGCATCGGCCGTGACTGCGGCGCACACACAAATTCTTGTCGACAGAATCAGTCGTTTGTTGAAAAATTACTAGCGACTGATTTACTTTAAGCAAATGTTCTGATAGCAAAATCAACAGTCAATGAATGCAACGACTGAAATCACTACAGAACAGTCTTGAAATTGGTGAATTAATTTCATTGCGAAACTGATTTACTGACTGACTGCGAAAATGATCCGAAGAAACTGAAATGAAACCGCACACACACAAAACGATTTCGTCTACAACGACTGCGACTTACAATTTGTAACCGGCAGTCGCAGTCGATGTACAAAAAATCATTTTGTGTGCGTGTGTTTTCATTTCAGTTTCTTCGGATCAATTTCGCAGTCAGTCTGTAAATCAGTTTAGCAATGAAAGTCAGTCAGCAATTTTAAACCCTGCAGGGGATAATATAAATAATATAAGTTTCTGTATGAGGATACACATCACTCACATGCGAGAAGACCGTCATAAGTAAAAAACTGTACGGCCCTACATCACTTTCCCCATATCAGGGCTCTTAAGGGCACTTTAGAGGAGAGGATAAGTCGGCCGCCTTTCGAGTTTGGAATTTGTTTGTTGGAATTTAACGATGATATTTTAAGAAACCAATATTTAGACCATAACCGAAGTCGTTGTGTTCCGTTTTTCTTTTTAATAAAATTGAAATTACAATTGCTGCCCACACGTTACCTTATATGCCAACTTCCGGCAATAAACCAAAGACAGTTAGTGTGACAACTAGTCGGCCGACTAGTCCCAAGTTCGAAGGTGCCCTTCAGTGACACACTGATCGACTATGAAGTTGGAAATTCATGGAGAAGAAAGCATGAAATTTTCAAAAATGGTAATAGTACTTTCACACAAATCAATTATTTCCTCAACTAAAGATTATTTGTTATTAAATTAAGCACGAATGTACTTAAACTATGGAAAATCTTGGAATCAAACACGAATTTCCTTAAACATAGACCAATTATTGTATTTGCAAGTACAGATATCTTCATTTGTTGGACAATTTTTCTATAGAAGATTAACAAAATCTCTATATCAAGTAAATTATTTCCGCAAGTCAAGTACGTTACTTCAAAAAATTTAATAACAACAAATTTGAAATTTGGAAGTATGTGCTTTCATGACTAAACCCCGTATTCAGTTCTTGCGAAATTTTCGTAAGAAATTTTGTCATTTATCTCTAAACGGAAAATTAGGTTGCGGAGAGTTACCACCTACCTTTGAGTTACCTTTGCAAATATTTCATTTATAATCCCTTTACGCACTCCATTTTATTTTTAACGCATGTGGTGTTATTTCTGGTTGTTAAAATTATCGAAATGTCAAAATTCCGGTCCCAAACATTTATCAAACAATTATTTTCATACGAAATAACTTTAGTGAAACAACTCTGTACTTGATTTTGCCTACGAAATTTTCGCAGACAGCTGAGTAGAGTACCAAACAAATGAAAAGTGAGCGAATTTTTCGGTTCATGAAATTTTCGTTATTATTTATACACGTACTTCTTACGGCAATGGAAATTTTCATAAATACTGAATATCGGGCTTAAAGTGAGGATTTTGTGACTGACAATATACAGGGTGGCGCAAAACAGTATATTAATGGAGAATATTTTTATTATAATTAAAAAAAATTATATTTTCCAAGTGGTGGTCAGTTTCTGCTTCGCACATTCGTGCTCTTTCCAAAACAGCATCTATAACCTTCGCAAAACTTCTGGTGTTATGTTGTCGATTTCGTTGCGCATGTTTGGTTCTAGGCTTGGATGGTTCTAGGCTTATTAATACAGACCTTTCCTTTAAACCCAAAGGAAACAGTCTGGAGCGGTTAAATCAGGTGAACGCGGATTATTAAAACCAAATTAAAATAACGACGACATGCACGCTGAGTCAAAACAATGGACCGTTGATTTGAGAAATAAAGTTCAACGATTTGGGCACGTTGTTCAATTGTGTATCGTTCCATTCTTTTTTACAAAATACTGAAAAGAAATAAACGAAAAACTTATAATAAAAAAAGTTATAAGGAATTCAAAACCCTTCGTTAATTTTGCGCCACCTTGTACAAAGATCGACTAATTGTACGATATCCACCATTAGGAATTAGGAAGTAAAACGCAGATGGTACACTGTAACGCCAATCGCATGGCAAGCGTTGTTTCTTTTTTTGAAACAACATGTATGTGTATGTATATACATATGTACATTATTATGACATTTATTAAGATTTTTCCTCCTCCTGTAAAATTTCATAATTCATAATTTCAAAAATTTTAAAAATGTTTTAATGCAGTTTGAATTAAAAAGGGGAGACAGATTTTGCGTTCACAGCACAATAATTTTTTCAATAACGATGTATTTTATATTTTTATATACGAATATGAAAATACTGCTGTTTCTAGAAAATTGTTAGATACGTCCTTTCTAAATTAAGGTACCGATATGTATATAATACAGTTGTAGGCGTTTTTAACCATAATTTTTATTGAAAAATTCGTATCAGTGATGTGTATTTTTGATTCAAAAAATGTCACGAACGTATTTGATACATTTTGGTGTTATATATTGTAGCTGCACTAGTTAGTAGCAAGTCCTGAAATTTTAATCTTTTCATGTTAAATATTTGAACAAAAATACTCTATGATAAGGGTTTTTTCAAAAGTTTTATATTTTCTGCATAATCACGATTTGGGCATTGAAAAAACACTAAATTCCATTTCTTACATGTTTTTTTTATGTAGTGATACCTTAAGCCGTATTTTTCTTTGATTACATAATGCAACACATACAATTTTCACTACGATTTTAATTCAGTTTTTGAATGTATTTATACATATTGAAACTAACAAAATGGCATTTGGGGTTTTTCTGGATTAGCTTGAATACAAATGCCCTGGTTTCACTGGTTTGAAAACCCTACATCTAGTGCTTCAAAATCCCCAAATTGTCAATTTTTTGAGATATTTCATAACTCGAAAATGATTTCTCCGATTTGATTGTACCAAATTTGAGAAAATCAAAGTTTACATTATCTTCAACTTATGCCTACACCACATTTTACTTTGATCAATAGTTTCGGAGTTAACAAAAAATTGTGACAAACAAATATATTTTGTCGCAAAATATCAGTTTTACTTTCTTCAAAAAATCAAGAATTATCGAAAAGGGGAAAAAGTGTTCGAATTTTATTACTTTATCATAAAATTACATATCTCATAAATAAAATTTCCATGATTTTCTAAAAAAGTAAAAATAATATATTAATAGAAAAAAGTATTTGTTTGTTACAATATTTATGATAACTCCGAAACTATTGATCAAGCTAAAAAGTGGCATACGCATCAGTTGAAGATAATGTAAACTTAAATTTGTTCAGATTTGTTTCAATTAAACTTGGACCAGTCACTTTCGAGTTATGATAAATTATGTGGAGAAATATCTCGACAAATGCAAAGTTGTCGACAATTTTACGATTTTGAAGCACTAACTGCTGTCGTTTCAAACTAGTATTTTATATTTTCCCCCTGGTCACTACCACTAATTATCACGATGCCACGTGTAGCCGTAGGAACATTTTTTTTAATGTTCAAAATCAAGTTTCAGCAAAATTTGCACGGTACGATAAAATACGAACACGAGCTAATCCAGAATCTGTAAAACTACGGGGTGACTGATACACACGACAAGCCATATAATAATTTACGATATAACATTTGAAAATACGATAATTTAACTGAAACAACAACGGTGTGAGATATCAAATTGATTCTGGCCTTATGTTGAAGCTACATTTATGTTATTATGGAATAGCAAATGGAATATGGAATAGCACATATTTCAAGTGGCCGCTTCGGCTTCGCTGGCAATACTTCAAGCGGTCGATACAATTTTTGATGACTCGATCCATTATGTGCGATTTTATTCCGGCAGTAGCTTCTCGAATATTGGCCTCGAGCTCTTCCAAAGTGGTTGTTAGCGTAGACTAAGTAGTTCAAGTAGCCATAGAGAAATAAATCGGGGGTGCCGCATTAGATGAACGCTCTGCTTGAGATAGCCCAGTCGACAAATTTTTATATTTACAATTTCGACCGTTGCGTCGCTTGTACAGCATGTAGCGTTGTACTGTTGGAACCACAGCTCGGATATCGATGTTGTGGAACTCCGGCCGCAGAAGGTCGGTGAGCCTCACACAGTGATTCCAAATAGATTTTTTTGGAATTAATTCTGTAAGTTTTGAATGGAATACGCTATTATGATGCAATTGAAATACATGCTAAGAGCAGAGGTATTTTCCAGATGATATGACAAATTTTGGATACTTAGGGGGTATGGGGGCTACTGGGCAACCCTCAAAAGTTGGTCACCTCGGATATGCCAAATTTTTAATTGAGTGCCAAAAATACAGTAATGAGCTGATTGTAAAGATATTTTACACGGTGATATACGGTAAATACCTACAAAAAATATTGTTACCTGTGAGGGATATCTTAAATAGTTTAAGAGATATTTAAGTTATAAGAAAAAAATGTCATATTTCCTTGGCGAGGTTGGTTTCTTGTTTTTAACGGTGCAATGTCATTGTTAGCCCGATTTACAAATGATATATATTGTTGGATTGCTTATGAAATTCTAAAGAAACTAGTGGAAAATTTGGTCCATATATATTATTTCAAACAAAAGCCAGACACTTCTAAAGAGAAAACTTCCAGAAAAGGTTTCATTTTTATTGTTTTTTTCGTTTGTAATTTTTTTTTCCTGCAGATGCAATTTTTTATGTTTCAAACAGAAGACATCATGTAGATGCGTGGATGTAGAATGTAGATGCTCTTCTTGAGTCAGTTTGGTGAACGGGCCTTGACGGTAGGTCCTTTAAAAAATTGGCCATTTTTCAATACAAAAAAATTTAATTTCCAAAAATTCTCAAATGGCAAAGCATCGAATAGAAAGTGTATACCATATTTTAATAACCCCATATGTTGACTTCGAACCCAAAAAATATTATCACATCCATGCGGTAAATAAAGTCATGGCGACCATTTAACTAAAAAATCCCCAATTTTGGAACATATTTTCCCCGCTTTGGGAATTTGACTATTTTGTTGGGGAAAAATGCCAAAACCTGTTAGCCAATAATTAATTTCATTATGATATCTAAATTTGTGCAGATTTGACGCAATTTTCAATAATATTTGTTCCCCCTAAAAACTACTTTTTATTAAATTTTTAATTTTACGTGAAATGAAGCACACAAAAGAGTTTTCAATAATATACTTACATACAGGGTGATTCAGGAAGATCCAGACAAATTTCTCCAGCGTATTCCTTGGCTCATTTTATGAAGAAAAGTCCACTAGGACCATGTCCGAAAATGCAAGGGTGCGAAATGGCAGCGGGTTCACAATTTTCGGATTGGCGGTCGGAGGGTAGTAGGGTAAAGTTGCTAACTTCTGAGCCAGTGGTCTTGTTGGATAGGTCTTTAAGAGGCCTTTCAGAATCAATTAAAAAAAGTAGAAAAGAGTCAAATCCCAAGATACCGAGCTTTCGGAAAAAAATTCACATAACCTCAATTTGCTAAGCCAGCCATTGATTATTGATCCTGAAAGGCCTCTTAAAGACCTTTCCAACAAGCCCAAAAACAAATCCGACCACTGGCTCAGAAGTTAGCAACTTTACCCTAATACCCTCCGACCGCCAATCCGAAAATTTTGAACCCGCTGCCATTTCGCTCCCTTGCATTTTCGGACATGGTCCTAGTGGACTTCTCTTCATGAAATGAGCCAAGGAATACGCTGGAGAAATTTGTCCGGAACTTCCTGAATCATCCTGTATATCATTTGAATAGGATATTAATTGCCAGAGATACTCCCGATTATAAATTCAAGCTTTGTAGACCTTAAACTAAAATTTTATGTACGAACTCGACACAAATAATTTTACCTCAGATTGTGTCACAAAGCGGTCAAAGTTCAAAATAAGTTTATCGCCACTTAACATTTGTCGGTTGTATATAAACATAGAGTGCTGTATGCCATTGAACAGATGAAGTGATATTGTACTTAAAAAAAATGCGTTAGTTTTATTCACATCATTTATAGATTGGAGATGGTTGGTGTAAAACTTTAATTTTCACAGAAATTAGTCTGCCATATTTAAAAGTAATCATCATCAAATAATATAAATACAGATAACTATCGTATTTTTCATTTGTGGTACAAAATTGACCTAAAAAATCGGAAAAAGTTATAAAATTAGGGATTCACATTTCAACCGAGAATTCCAGGATCCCGGGATATTTTTGTTTATTTTTCCCGCTTTCCCGGGAATGAAAAAGTCCGTGATTTTGCATTCTCTACAAAGGGGTCCTTAGACCTGTGGATAAGTTGCAGCGACTTCAAGTTGACATCAAACTATCCATGGTGTAAGTTGCGGTAATATCAGAGCCATTTTTATTTTTTGACGTTGATGTCAAGTTATCCATCAGTGTAAGGGGAAGTCGCTGCAACTTTCATACGCATTTCGAAGAGAAACTTCATGAGGCAACATTATCAACAAAATGCAAATAAATAAAATACAAAATAAATAACATTAACATTATCGGAAAAATATAAACTAAATAAATATGATTTCTAGTATTATTTGTAAATATTAAAAGGATATAAAAATAGAGTTTTTTCTTAAAATTTGATGCGCTCATCAACTTTCATTTTGACATCTGACAAGAAAATGAAGTCACCTCAACTTCTTTGAGAGTGGAAGGGCAAAATCGAAGTTGACGTGAAATAATCCATGTTTACACCAACTTGAAGTGGAGAAACTTATCCATAGGTCTGAGAGCGCCTTAAGGAATGCATTATGTGATAAAGGACACCAAATACTACCACCAAGTACTTCATCATGATATCTTATTCCCTTCAAAACTTCCAGAATTAATTTAAAAAAAAAAAACCGATTTGAACCACTGTGCATCGCTCTATACCGGGGACCATTGAAGGTAACTGTTACCTCGTTTATACGACACTTATCGCAATATCAATCATATCGTGATATCCCCATGTTCCTGTTTATATGATATTCAACACATGATAATATAAACAGCCATGTGATGCTAGGTAGCAACTCACAAATAGAATATCGTGATATGGAGCAAAATCATAGTAAACTTTCGTGACAAACTTTATATCGCGCTAAAGCGTTAATACGTGTATTTTTTTTGACGTATCATGATATGATATCGCGATATAGGCCACCGTATAAACGTAGTATGTGTCTCTTTCGTCATATCGAGAGAAATAAAGAAATACTTTATGAGCTTTATTTTTCTAATTATTCAACTTATTCAATTCACGCATTTTTTAAATATCAGACAATAGTTAAAAATGGTTTATCATAAGTACATACCTTTATGTTTTCTAGTTTTACACTCACTGATTGGGACTTACAGGTTTACATGGGTTTCGAACGAGTATCGCCGTCACTAAGTGGCGTGACCGCCGTCAAAAGAAATGTAAGGTGGTCAAAGCAGGGATCGAACCCGCGTTCTCATGCACAAGAGCCGCGCACACTACCAATTAGGAGGTGTTGTGTTTTTGTCATCGCATAAAAATCAATTTTTTTAAGTTTTGAAGACTTAGATACAGCCTGTTTCATAAAACGAATTGGAACGAACGAATAAATCGGACAAAATTAAAACGTTAATAACACGAATTTTATGGGTTAAATGAGAAATTTATTCAGGATATTCCTTTAATAAATTTCTGATAGAATTTCCTCATTTAATTAATGAAATCCTGGAGTTTTCCCCTATATACTAACCTAGTGGCCGACATCTTACTCCACTGTGCGCTTATCCGTCTGTCCCGCAGCATTGAGTTTACCCAACTCACAATGATTTTGCCGACATTCAAAAGCTACCTTTCGGAAGAGCCTAACTACTTCGTATAGCGCTGTCTCAGCCGACTTTCCCTCAATACAGGCTTGCTGGCTGTTCGATAGTCCTCTCGATAGTCCGTTCGATTAGTCACTAGCAATCTAATGTGTTCATCCAATATTCTTTCCAGAGGCCTGAGTATAAATGATGAGACTTATTGCTCTGATATCCTTCATTCATGGCCACTCTTCCCAGGCTTGGGGATGAATATGACTTTCACTCTTCTCCAACTTTCTGGGATGATATTTAATCGTAGACTGGTCATGGATAATGCCCCGAGCCAAGGAGAAATTAGCCTTTTACCTTCTTTAACATAAACCTGATGAAAACCTGGTCGTGGCCCATGCAATTTTGTCAATATTTGTCAGTGTATTTGCAGTATCACCGTCTCCCACCTCTACTGTCGATGATTTACACCGCTATCCGGGAAGTGTGTATCCAACAGTGCCATTAAGGTTTGTTCTGGTGACTCAGTCACCACCTCTGTATGAGGGTTGGATTTGAGTGATAGAATCTTGGTCAGTTTGTAGGATTTTACCGACTCACAATAGGATCTTCATGCTTGGTCTTTCTTTCTCTTGGTCTTTCATATGGCTCTCTTGCTGTGCATTCTTGAGGGGCTTCCAGTCCTTGCTGATGTAACACACATTAGAAGCACTTCTTGTTTTTCTCCTCATGATGGACGTTCTTTCTGCTGACTGAACATGACTTATTGAAAGCGTCTATCATGATCATCTCCAAAAGTCCTGCAGCTTTGTCCAATTCAGAGTTTATCTCTATCGGCTCAAGTCTATGAGTACGTAGTTCCGAACCAACAATTCTCGCAATTGCTAAACGGCAACTGAGTTTCATAATCTGAAAATTTTAATAAAACTATGTGTATTGTACCTGTCGAAAATGTATTTTCCATAGAGTAATGACGTATTGAGTAGCCAACTCAGTAAATTGATGGCATTTGGTGTGTTGCAGATGGGCGATTGGATGTTGGAAAGTATTACTTTAATAATACCAGGTAGAGGCAATAGCTCAATCCAACCAACAATAAATCTGCAACGGCATTTCGTTTTGTGCATTAAAATTTTTGTGTAAATAAACCACAAATATATACTAACAATAAAATATAACAAAAAGTCCAAAATACGTTTAAATTTCACAGTTTTTTATGAAAACGACTCGAAAAGGTTAAGTCGACAATTTTTTTTAATTTAATTTTTATGGTAAATCTTAATAGTAAATTAATTCTAACATCTTTCTAAATTCACTTAAATTTAAAGAAAAATCAATATCATACAATGAGCAAGTTGAGTTAAATTTTCTTAGACGTCGTAAAATAGGTTCATTCATGAAATAAATCGTTCTACGTCAGGGTATATGCAAGAATTCAATCCTTAAATAAGGACTATCAATAATTCCACACTTGTTCCACTTTACGACCGCACCACGAAGAGTGTGAAAATAAAGGTCAGATGAGAAGAATGGCAGCTCTATGTGACATTACTCTATGGTATTTTCATTCCAATGTGTAGATGCCGCTGAAGTCCTCCAGAGTTTTCTATCCATCAAATCAGATGCAGTTGGCATAGATAAAATGAATCCTTCATGTATAAAGATTATTCTCCCTAAATTGCTACCTTATTTTATGCACCTGTTTAATACTGCGCTCACAAAGTAAATTTTTCCACGTAAATGAAGTTCGAAAAAATTATACAAGTACCTAAGCAGAACAATGAGCTTCGTTCAATCGCCATCCTGTCTTAGTTGTCTAAAGCAGTTGAAGTTATAATGAGTAATCAAATAAGTAACTACCTGGATCTTCTGGGTAAACTTCTTTCTGACAAACAATTAGGGTTTAGGAAGAAAATAACTTGCATAATGGCACTTACCGATGTAGTTGACGATCTTCGGCAGAAAATGGTTGATAAAATGGAGTTTATACTCGCATTATGCGCCATGTACACAGACGTCCTTAATGTCTCATGTTCTCTTGCGTCCCTCGATGAGGCAACTGTTACGTCCGGGAAATTAAGATCTGGTTTCAGAAAATATCAATATTCTTTTCAATTAGAATACAAGATCTGGGTATATAATTAATTTTGCAATAAAATAGTGTGTGGGAAGCACTGCTATGACATTTAACACGTCTTCCACTTACCTATGGTTCTTGCAACATGCATATGTATGTCTATATCCTCTTCGTTGAGAAGGACATTCAGATTATGTGATGGTAGCTTGCTACGTTTTAGATTAAGCTGTGGCCGTCGGTGTTGCAATGGTTAGTGTGCGCGCCTTTTGTACAGGCGATCCTGGGTTCGATTCCAGCTCCGACCACCTTAAAATTTCTTTCGACGACGGTCACCTCGCTTAGTGACGGCGACACTATCGAGTACTTACCCATGAAAGAGCTTCTCAAAATACCGTTCGGAACCGGTGTAAAACTGTAGGTCCCAATCAGTGAGTATGAAAAACTATAAAGCGCACAGCTCACTGGTTGTGAGAAGCTCTCCCCAATTCCTTCATGGGATGTAATGGGAAACCATTTTTTTTTGTGCAACCTTATGCTTGAGTTGCTTCGTAATTTGTGTCCTTTTTTCAAGCAGACTGCAGATATCCGTTACCTCGTCCACCTTATATTCTTTGCACCTGATCGCACCTTATCACCATGTAGCCTCTGGTCACTAGGGACAAGTCGAAAGTGGTTGGCAGACTAGAGGTATTGGCCATAAGGTGTGTCAATCTTGTCTCTATCTCCTCCCACAGCTCTCCGACCTGCAGATTGTTCTGTACATTCTCATCAACCAGACATAGAGAGAGGTCATCCTTGGCAACATCCGCATAGTCTCTTCTTGGTTCCTTATACTGCTTAGGCCTCTAAGCCGAGGATACTGTGCTGGTCTGATCTGATGAGATAAAGCAGTCTTTCTAGGCTGGCTTGACATTCTCCATGATATTTCTTGTGGCTAGGTGTTGCTACATAGCACACCTCCACGACTTTCGTGCATTCCATCTCGTCTTTTTCATCACGAGGGTCTTCTTTTTCGGCCTACTTGTTTGCGCGCTTGTATCGGCTGTTCATTTGTTTCCATGTGGATTGCTTGCCCCCCTTTTTTAACATTTTTGTTATTGGCTATTACACGCTCGCTGGAGCTTGGAAAGTTGTTGATAGTCTCTGGACCAGAAGCCAATAGCTCATCTTTGGAGACGTGCCTCGCCTCCATGAAGACCTTACTCGTCCCCATGCTGTTGTTTTATTTTTGTTTTTAATCGTTCATCTTTTTCTTACGACTTCGTCTCCCGGCGGAGCAGATCAGAAGTCCACTGGTTTATGAATAAGTCGGACTGAAAGGGGTTTGTACGGGGTTTGCCTTTTGTTAAAAATTAAAGAAAATTAGTTTTAGTCGTTATTAGAAATGTTTTTATTGAAGGTTTAATGCAAAGTATAAAATAAATTTAAAATCAAAATTTCGTTTGTTAATAGTGTCGGTGCGATGGAGATTTACAGCCCAATTCTAAATAACAATTCCTTGGGAATTTTTTCCCTATTCCCTGTTCCCCTATTCTAAATAGAATCTCCCAGGGAATTTTTTCCCTTTTCCCTTTTCCCTTATTCTAAACGATCTTCGAAAAAGGAAAATGCATCCCTGGGAAAAAAGTAGGTATTACGAATGTCAAAAGAGGGGAGAATGTGATCACAAAGTTTGGGAATAATTCCGCCAAAACATTGCAAGGGAGTTGTGTTGAAAAATGTAAGTATATAATATTATTTAAGAAAAATTTAATAAATATCAATTACTTTTGTTCACTTTATCATTTAATTTTACTTTCAGGTCTAAAACAAGTAACAAAAGGCAATTGGACATTCTGTTAAGTGCCATGCAACTGCACCCAGAAAATGCATGCGGTTGGCTTAAGGGAAACAGGGAAGATGTCAACCGATTGTGGCGCAAGTTAGAGGCGGAGTTAAATGCAGCCGGACCTCCATCGAAATGTATTGCCGTATTGTATTGTTTTGTTTTTAGTGTAAGAGTACAATGAAATAAAATGTGATGAATTATTTAATTGAAGTATTGCTGTTTTATTATCTATTACATTTTTTACTTATGTATATCTGATTTATTAAGAAATATATTCATTAAAGGTTATTGCCAATGTTATTTCTAATATTTTGGGCAATGGATAAATATTGCGTCGAGGCTAAGGGTACTACATCAGTATCTGTCATGCTGACACTATCGGCATTTTGAACATCATTGACAATAGTATTGCATTTAAAATAAATGCAGATGTTATGCAACGCACTGCACACATTTATTATTTTGGCAGCCTTTTTTGGGGCGTAGTGCAGCTCTCTTGCACCAAGAAGGCATCTCCATCTGTTTTTCAATACGCCATTGGTACGTTCTATTATATTTCGGGCCTTTGCATGAACTTCGTTGAATTTCATTTCAACGGACTCATCCTGTGGACATCTGTGAGGTGTCAGAAGCCATGGCTCTAGAGCATATCCTGCGTCTCCTAGTAAATAAAATTCTTAATTAATTTATGGATATTTTCTGCTGCCATTCAAAATCTTACCAAGCAGCCAATAATTGCTGCCGTCTCTTAGATATTCTCCTTCAAGATGACTTCGCAATTCGCTTGCATTCCAAATGAATGAGTCGTGGCACGCACCGGGATGGGAGGCGTCAACGTACTGAATCCGCAATTCATGGTCGCACACCTGTAAATGTTTTCAAAATAGATATATTTATATGATCAAAATAGAATATTTGCGAAAGAACTTACCAGCATTACATTTAAACTATAGCACCCCTTTCTGTTGTAGTACAGGTGCTTATTGGTAGAGGGAGCAATTATGCGGACATGCGTTCCGTCAACGCACCCCATAACGCTAGGAATGCCATGCTTCACATAAAAATCCAACGCAATCTTCCGTTTCTCTTCGGTCCTGCAGAAAGTTATCCAACTTGGACATAGATATTCCTCGAATATCTTGACGACTTCTGTCAGAACTTTGCTCATGCTACACTGGGCCAGAGACACGTCGCAGTCTTTCCCTATACCCGTTTGGTACCCACCTTCGGCAAAGAAACGTAGTGATCCACTTAGCTTCACTATAGGGGATATACCGAAAGACTTTTGCTTTGGCTCAATGTGCGACGTTAACACATCTAATAAATATTTAAACGCCGGTTTGTTAACTCTATAATACTTTTCAAATCTTTGAAAAGTTAAAAAGCAAAACAAATTAACAAATATACATATATTAAGTATAATAGTTTCATTGCACTTACAAAGATTGTGGTAATTCAAGTGGGTTGCTGGCATCACGCAACTTTCTTCTTTCCACCCTTTGATCCGACTTCTCCTGCTGCTGCTCTTCTGCTTCAGCTAACAACAAAACGGCTACACTAAACATTTTGTTTTAACTTTTATATTATATCTTTAAACTTTTTTCACTTATTACTTTACAAAATTTATTTCAGAATTTGCATTCAAAACAAAACAGCTGACTTTTAATGCAAATAAAACACACCTAAACAAAAACAGCTGACTTTAAATGCAAGTTGAACATGCCTGCAAAGAAAAAAAACTTACTTCGAAAACTCGAAATTTTCTCCCTAGTTATTCCCTTCCCCATCTGTTTAGAATTGGAGGATTTTGTTCTTGGGAAAAATAAATTCCTTGGGAATTTTTTCCTTGGGAGTATTTAGAATTGGGCTGTTAGTTTCTTGGAAACAAGTTCACCAGATGTTGGAAACACTCTTTCGCTGGAATTTTTCTAGATGTGAATACAATAGCGGCATTCATGCAAACGTGAAAGCCGAGAACTTTTGCTCAGCACAAGTTTCCCTCGCACCGTTGCATGAGGCACCAGGTAAAGTTGCTCAGCGTAGTTGTGCTCAAAACCATATCAGCTGACCAAGATGGATACATAAGGTGGTAGCAGTAGCAATTGCATGTATTATGTATGTGTACTTTTTCTACTGTTTTAGTGCTATCACCTTATTTATCCATCCTAGTCAGATGACAACGAAATGTCAAAAGTTTACACGTTTCTCCATCCCACGTTTGGGCAGCAAATTTGCCTCGAAAACTTTCCACTTTTGAGCAAGTCGCTTGTTTTCGAGTTTACGAGGTTCTTTCGAGCTTTCATGAAGACCAATAATATTTCTTGCTTGCTGCGCTATGTTTATAGAGTGTTAATCAAAACGTAGACGAATTTCATTGCTTGAAAAAGACCCGTTTTTGATAATCGGTGGGTACAATAGCTGTCCATTTGGTCCCAAATGTAACCATCAGCCTCTTGTTAATTTTGAACTCCATAACGTGTGAAGCGTGCATCTACAATTGTAGCCAATGCAAAATAAATATTTTCCTCAATGTCGTTTGAATAATCGTTTCATAAAAGTTTCCAGTAAAGTTTTAGTCATTCTCATGCTGTCGGATATTGAACGAATGAAAGCCTAAGGTTTGTGAAATTTCTCTTATCATGATGACAACTTGTGATCATGGAACATTTTGCTCTGTAGATAATTTTGTGGTTATAGAATAAAAAAGTTTCAATATACTGGAAAATTCGGCTAATATTTTATTAGACTTGTACACTTTTGGTTTCTTTGGATCCGAGTCTCAGTTATTTTGGAACAACTTTACGGTTATTTTCACATCGATTTTCTGTCTCTTTAGGATCGTGTTTCGGTTTTTTGCGAACCGTTTTGGGTTCTTATGAACCCGTTTTTCAGTCCTTTAAGAACTGTTTTTGGTTCATTTGGATCCGTCTTTGCGTTCGTTTGAAACCGTTTTCGGTTCTTTTGGAACCGGTCCAGTCGGTTTCTTGCATTACTAATGGTTACAATAAATATTTACGATGCAGCTACACCGAAGAAATTCAAATAAGGCAGTTTTTACAGTCTGTTTCTCTATCTTGAACGAAAGCTTTCGTTCGTTCGTGTTCTAGACGAAAGAAAGTTGATTTGGGTTTCACAATCTTGTCTTTTCAAGTCGAATGAAAACATAAAACTTTTCAGTACAAATTTTGATTTCCCCATTTCGAATGTGCTGTCACTTACGAATAAACGTAGAGTCATAGTAAAAATACCAAGTGGTCGCAGTAGATACAACAACAATTATGGCAAGAACAACATGTATTTTGTTTTTGTTTAGGCTCTCCTCTTGTCAAAGTCAACACATATGTATATACGTATACCAACCAATAAATGTAAACAGAAAAGTACAAAAACAAAACCTTTGAATTTGACAGCAGCGGCCAACTAAACAAGGATAAACAATTTAAATCAGCTGTCTACCGAGTTTACCTTCTCATTCTACCATGCGTGGAGTCAGGCGAACGAAAATTTCGACTTAGAGAAAATTTCGACTTATACCCTTTTCACATTTACCGCGTTTCAGCTGAAACGCCGGCGTTTCGCTCTCTTTCGATGATTTCAGCGAAACACACTTTAATTGGCACTTATTTCCATACAAAAAAAATCGCAAACATTATGCTCTTTTTACTGTAGTTTGTTTGAAACCACAGTAAAAATGAGAGAGAGCACAGTGTTGAACTCCAATAGTAGTTAAAAAAAGGAGTAAAATGAAAAAATTTCCATTGCTGGTTCAAAGCAAATGTCAGAAAAATGAGTGAAAACAAATCTGTTTGTTTACATTTCTAGTTTGCTTTGTGGTGGTAAGTACTTATTGCAATGTGATTTATGAATATAATCATTTATATCTTTGAATGCATTCATTGCTTTATCATACAATGATATAAATTCTAATATTATAAAAATTACATTAATTTTTTGATATTATTTTATATTTTTTTATTCACAAATGTGCGTTTGTGTTGTTTACAGTCAATACAGAAAACACAAAACAGAAATGTCACATGAAACCACAGTAGTTAACAAAAGCACAATGTGAACACCATGGTTTCGAAATGATCTCAAGAGAGCGAAACGCCGGCGTCCCAGCTGAAACGCGGTAAATGTGAATAAGCTATTAGACCAATTTGAGCCGAATGTGAGTGACTGATTTTCTTTCGCTTAACAGGCTACTAGTATCAAAAATAAAATTTGACTCCCTATCAAACGATTGCAATTAGACGACCAGAAGATGTGCGCAACTTGGCAAGCCTGGTAAAAGAGAACCAAAAAGTGCTAGGAGTTCACTCAAACGCATTTCTCTCTCGCGTCATATCTTGCTTATTCCATACTTTTTACATAGTTTATGTAATTTTACTTCAACATGGTTGGAATTTGTATAGTTATATACAATAACACTATCAAAAAGCTACTCGTGTATTGAAATATTCATTGAAGAGAGTAAGAGAGAGAGTAGAGAAGTACTAGGGTTTCACTCGTTTTGTTTGTTGGCATTTGAGTGAAGAGAAATTTTGACTGTCTACTTGTACATCGTTTTTGACGATTGATTGGATCATAGACGAATATAGGTATAGATACATTTATTCTCTCATCTGACGTTTCACTTCACACTCTTCGTCGAAGGTTTGAGGAAATGAGATAAATTACATTTAAAATTAACTTACACCAGGTGGAGTTACAAAATATGTTCACTTAACTTTTTCTTGTGGTTTTGGTGTAAAACTGAAAAATTTAAATGTATTTTGCACTTTTTTGTTGACTTTTATCGTTGGTATACATTTGTATTGTATTTAATACAACTAGTTTGCCACAAAAACAGGAAATTCGATTGTTGTTCCCTTGTTGGACGTTGTTTACTATTGCCTCTATCTGGTATTATTAAACCCATGTTTTCCACCATCCAATGTTTACTTTCCATCGTACCTATGACGCTTAATTTATTGAGAGAATAAATGTATCTATGTATGTATTCGTCTATGGATTGGATGAAATGGAGTTTTGATTTCTGAGTCATCATGTGTATCCAGTTTTTATCAAGCGGAGAATTCATTTAATATCACGTCTCAAACAAAATTATTGATATTTCTGGTACATAATTGCAAAAATCACATGAGTCATGAATTTAAAATTTTTGCAAAATTTAAACCGTAAACTGATGTACATGTTCATTATTCGATTCATGTATACGAATACAAATTAGTAAGACCTGCATTTTTACGCTCAATAAAATCGAAAATTTATTATCGTCAATAAAAGCGCAAAATGTTAACGAAAATTTTATTTTGTGGAGAATTTTCTTTTTTTGGTTTTGTGCATTTTTAAGTGCATTTTGTATCGGAGCCTGCATATGGGTTAGAGAAAGAGGGCAAGTATGGTGGGAAGTAATTTAGGGAGAGATAAATAAAGTGGGTCGATCCTACATTTCGCGGTAGGCTCCGATTTCATAAAAAATATTATAAAAAACCATAAATTTGTATGGGGACTACCATCAGGTTTGACTATACAGTCATGAGCACTAAATTAGCACAATTTTTGCCTCAAAAACAAACATATTTATTTATTTTATTTCACTCCAAATAACAAAAAACTTTATCATAAAAGGTTAAGATATGTATTTTTCTTAAAAAATAAAGAAAATTGTAACAAAGTTTCCAGTTGTCTGTAAATTAAAGCCATTAATTGATAATGCGTCTGATTTTAGCTGGACACTAAAATAGCATAAATTAAAATTTGGGAAATAATAAAAATTATATTTAAGTTATTAATAAACATATTGATGTGTTGAGATTACCTGGTTAATACTAATTGGAATAACCTTTATTTTCAATTACGGAGCATACTTTTTTTGGCAACGTTCTTGGGGTATCGAATACCAAATACTCTGTGTTCCGATACAAAGATCATGTAAGTTTTTATATTTATGTTGAGCGAACTTACCTTTCACATCATACCAGACGTTTTGAATAGAGTTCAAATCGGGATTTTTTACCGGCCAGCCTAAAATGGGGATTCTTTCTTCAGCAAACCACTCCTTGGCAATTTTTAATGTGTGTTTGGGATCATTTTCATGCATGAATGTGAACGATACTGGTATTTGTTCCAAAGCATATGGTTTCATTTGGTTCTTCAGAATATTCAAATGATTATGACGTTCCATTTTTCGGTTTATCTTCACAATAGGGCCTACCCCATGCCTTGAGAAAGATCCCAACACCATAATATCTCCTCCGGCGTGCTTCACGGTTTTCGGTGTGTAGCGTGGAATGAATGCCTGACATTTAGGACGATGAACTATTACTCTTCCTTACGGACCCATTCGATTTTCCTTTGTTTCATCACTCCAAAGAAATTTTTCCTAGAATGGGAGATCTTTTGACCTATGGGTTTGAGTGAAGAGTAAACGCTTTGCAATACTTTTTTTTTCTGGAAAGGATTTTTTCGGCTTGCACGTTCAAAGAGCTGAGCGTCATTGAAGCGTCTTGGGATAAGCCTGTCTGGCAAATTTAACCCAAATTCAGAGTTAACTTCGTTAGCAATTTCACGTGAGTTCGTTCCACTGCTTCAGTTGTTTTTTTTTGCTACGTGGTTTCTTTTTTTGTTTTCCATTATAAAATTTGTATTAGGTTTAACGCAGTAAGTAGCATTATAGACCAGTTTTCTTATTCGGTTATGCAGTTTTCCAATTTCACACGGCTTTTTGCCTTCATTACACATATTGAATATAATACGATTTTCCACTGGCGTACAATCTTTTCCTCGTCCCATTTTTAGGAAAAGTTTAGAGAAATTCCACAAAAATTTTAAAAAAGTACCGTTGAACACAAAATGCACAACAAAAAACTTTTTATAACCGTTCCGCTGGCGTTGTGCTAATTTTCTGTCCAAGACAAAAGATGCCAATTGCACATTCCAGCAATCAGATCAAAAAAGAATAGAAACAACCGTAACAAATTGCTGTTTTGTTAGAAGCTTGATGCTCTGCCGCAACAGTGCAGACCATAATAATTGGTCTATGTATATTGTCAAAAACTTATAAAAGGTGCTACGTCAAACTTAAGACTAGTTTTGTGCTGTGATTGTGAGAAGATCTCCCCTATCCCTTCATGGGATGTAATGCGAAAATATTAATTAATAATATGTTCTAAGAAACTGTTGGGGTCGCAAAAACATTGGGGCTCGGTCATACATTTGACCCCTCTAAGGACACCCTTGGGGCATTTAGAGGGGTGGGACCAAATTTTATAAAAAATTTAGTTTTGTATGATTGGGAAAAATGTTGAAAATAGAAACGATAGGCTAAATACCGTTTGGCATTTAAATGTCGTGATTTGATTTGTCGTGAATGTCAAAATGAGTGATAATTCACTCACGCGCACATCTCTACATTGAAAATTTAGCATTAGGATTCATCTCAAACAAACCAAACTTAATACAAATAAATATTTACCTGCCAATATTAGTCATGTATGTTAATGCAAAATTATTTTTAGTAATAAATATTTTTATAATAATGTTTTGCAATTTTATTGTGAACACTTTAAGTTCTTTGTGCTACTGCGCCATTGGTCAAGTTTATGGTAATTATTGCATTCGTTGGAGCTGTTTTTGTTAGTCAATGCGAATACTCATTTACACAGTAAATAAAAACATTAACAAAAATGGTTAATTTACCTTGATGTTAACAAATATGTCGTGTTGTAAATGACATCGTCATTATTTATTGTTTATAACCGATAGTAAAACCTATATTTAAAAATATAATTTTTTCCAAGAGCTTTTGTGATGGCATGTGTGGATGGATGGATTGATTGACCAACCATATCAAAATTCTATGTAGATAGACAGTTGTAATAGTCGATTACTTGCATATTTCATTGGGAATTAAAATGTTCAAATCTAAAACGTTCAAATAAATTATTTATTACACTGAAAGAAAAACGCTTCGTCGCATGGATGAAACATTTTCGTTGATATTTTTACGTTGCTATAGTGAAAAGTGTCGTATATCCGACAATTTGGTAGTCGCTGCAACGAAAAAGTGCATACATAATTTCTTTGACAATTTTCATAATTTCGTTCCTGCAACAACTTACTTTTCGTTCCTGCAACAAGTTTATTTAATTTGAATTTTGTAGAAAAATGGGTTAAAAGTTAAAAAAATAAAAACATGGGATTTAAACTACTGATATTTGGTTTATCTCTTACTTTTTATAGTTTATACAGACAAATCCCGGTATACGAACGATATAATGTCAGACACATTCGTTATACCGAATAATTCGTTATACCACAGAGTTTTTTTAATTAAGTTTTTTATTGAATTTAGACATTATTATTAAATAAATACGTTTATCATTAAAAAAAAACATTTTTATGCATTATTCATTTCTAATTCATTTTGATTATTTGAAAAAATCATTTATAGATGTTTGTTTTACATTAATTTCGAACCTTTTTGAACTGCTTCTTCTTGTAGTTCTCTTAAAACTAATGATTTTGACAATTCAATGTTGTTTTGTTGGTTCCATGTTTCCATGCATGTTTCCAAGCATTTAATAGCATCATAGAGCTTTATATATACTTCAATTGCTGAGTTTTCATCAGCTATATGAACATTTTCGTCGTTATCTTCATCTTCATTGGGGGAGGATATCTCAACTTCACAATGTTTTGATCTTTATGTATGTATTCGGCAGCAGAAAATGAGTACGTTCTGGAAATTAACGGTAGTTTAACGACTCTTGTTGTTATTTTTTTATACATAGATGATTGTGTTTTGTTTTCTTTTTTTAGAGACCATTCGCTATATCGAGTACTAATTTTCGAAGTCATTCGTTATATAAGTTTTGCCGTTTGTTATATCGGAATTTCGTTAAACTGAGTATTCGTTATACCGGGATTTGCCTGTATTTATTATTTATTTATTTTGGAGGTTTGCCAACATTTTTAGTTGACGAAACAATTGCGTTATTGTGACGAAACTAATTTTTATGAAGGTAAAGAGAGAAAAGTAGTTGAAAAAATGAGCGAGAGTAAAATAAAGGCCAGCAAGACAAAATGGTGAGCGTGAGTGGTGGGTCACGTACATATCTTAAATTAGTTCCTTTGCAACAACCGAATGTGATAAACATATTTCTCCGTCGGAATATTTTAAATAAATTTGTTAAAACACACTAATTAGTTAAAATTAGTAATAATCTTTATTGTGAAAAATAAATTGTGTGAATTTATGTGTTCGCTGTGATTGTGTGTAACTTGAGTATCTATAAATCAAATAGATAAATAAATAGAATGCAAGGAGCAGCACGACAGCAAAGAAAGTGACGCATCGATAGCAGATAAACTACCCCAAAATAGGTAACTGATCATTTGTGTGTGTGTACGCGCGTGACGGTACAAATCATAGAGTAATCTCAGACTAGAGAGAATATTTGGCTCATCTGACGTTTCCTTTCACACTCTTCGTGATGCGGTCGGTGTGATAGAGAGATGTTTGACGAAAACTGATATACACCAGGTGAAATTACAATAACTTATTGCTTTAATTTTTCATGCCATTTTGGTGAAAAACTGTGAAATTTAAATGTGTTTTAAACTTTTTTATTGACTGTTATTGTAAGCATACATTTGTGTTGTATTTAACACAATAATTTTAACACACAAAACGAAATGCCGTTGTTGTTATTTTGTTCGTTGTTTTGAACCATTGCCTCTATCTGGTATTAGTAAAGCAATTATTTTCAACATCAAACGTAAATATCACACCAGTCCAAATGTCATAAATTTGGTGGGAGAACTAGTAGATCTACTATAAGTATTAATCTATGGTACAAATCGCAACAAACTGTTGTTGTTTTCGTGTTTTACCCATAATTCGGTCGCGCTTGTTTCGGTGTATTGGTACTTGGATTCAGAAAAAAATCGAAAGCCATACATACATTTTGCATGCAGCCGAAGTCAAAGAAACAAAGTGTTTCACGTAAGACGAACATAAAAAATTACATTCTAACGAACAAAGCGAAATTTTAACAAATTTGGTTAAAATTAATAAAAGAGCTTATGGGGAGATTTGACGCTACAATTGAACGGCAGAACCCTCAACACAACAACAGTTGCATGATTTAAGAAAACAATGATGCGGTTCCCGGTTGAAGGAGTAGAGCTTATGCTCGTGGTAAGTACACAGGCATAGATACATATATACATACCTTATAAGTAAATATAAATCTTGATAAATTCCTCATATTTGTTTTTAATTGCAGGACTTGAATACCACGGCCTCAATAACACTCAACCCCCCGACAATCACAATCTTCCCCAGACGAGTGTATCAACATGAGATGGATTTAATATATTTATATAATTGAGAACAATTTTCGAAACAAAAATTAAAAAAATAGTTATTAAAACACCTGCAATGTAATACTACCAGAGTAGTTATATACAATTGTCAATAAATAATTTCAAACACACTTCAAAACATTCTTTGCAACAATGAAATAAAATCATTGTAGTAATAAAACAAATGCATTGCAACAATGACTCACATTCTTTGCACCAATGAAATAAATTCATTGCAGCAATGAAGCAAATTCATTGGGGTAATGAAACAAATTCATTGCAAGAACGATACCTATTCGTTGCAACAATGAAGCATATTCATTGCACCAACAACCATACTTTCACCACATTAACGAACAAGTTGCAGTTGATGAACACATTTTCATAGCGGGAATCAAACTGTACGTTAGCTCACTTTCGATGACAAAAGTTGTTGGGGTGATGAACTTTTTCATCCCTGTGACGATGCTTTTCCGTTCAGTGTACTTCTATTGAGAAGCTATTTCAGTTACATTTAATTAGGAATATAAATATGTACCGAAACCGTTTAACCGAATTCAGGCCAGTTAACCGTACGTCGGTACGTCTATTTTCCAAGAACCGGATTCACCGGTTATTTCATGTCGATTAACTGGGGTTTTCGGTTTTTACACAACTGATATAACAACGCAGACATAAAAGACTTTGCCAACGAACAATTTCGCCAATAATTTGCTGAAATAAGTTGTCCAAGGCAATAGAAGTCATATCTGCCAACTCCTATTTAAATATAAGTTCCGGACTAATGACAACGCTGGTAGTAATATGTTAGCAGAAATGCATAAAACAATAGACAGTATTCACAATTCAAAAAGAGGTACAAAAGGGTCAAAGGAATATTTACTCAACGATGATTTTTTCTAATTGGGTAAGTCAAATATTTCAACAGATAATTTGAATACAAAATAAATTTCATACAACATAAATTTTGAATATTAGTTCTTTTCATTACAATAGCTGTTTTTGTTGCCCCGGACATACGAAAACTTATGCAAAAACGCTGAATTCAAGCAAATACTCTCACGAAACGAACTTGCCGCATGGAGAAGCATTAAAGACTTTATTTACAACTTTCTAGGTACACATCGTTATCCTACTGCTCGCATATACGTTGATACCATGCTAAGTGCTTTCATGAAGCGAAAATTTCGCTCACTATTAATTTTCCTGGTACTCAGCCCCTTGCGAAAATTTCGTAAACAAAATCAATTACAGGGTTGTTCCGCCAAAGATATTTCGTACGAAAACAATTGTTTTATAATAGTTTGGGATCGGAATTTTGGTATTTCTAAAATTTTAGCAAACTAAGGTAATACCACGTGAGTTAAAAATAAAATGGAGAGCGACAAGGAATTATTTGCAAGGTAAATCAAAGATAGGTGATAACTCTCCGCAACAAAATTTTCCGTTTAGAGATAAGCCCCGTATTCAGTTCTCGCGAAATTGTCGTTAAAAATTTTGTCATTTATCTTTAATCAGAAAATTTTCTTGCGGAGAGTAACCACATATCTTTGATTTACCTTGTAAATATTTCATTTATAATTCGTCTACGCGGTCCATTTTATTTTTAACGTATGTCGTATTGCTTTTAGTTGTTAAAATTATCAACGACGAAAAACACTGCAGTTCTAACTTCAAGCGCGATGCGCTGAGTTTTCGTACAACATTATCGATTTTTTTTCACAGATCTTATTTTTTAGCTCCAAAGATATATAAAAGTGGAAAGCGAAGTTAAAATAAAAAATTTTTAAATATGGACAGGTCTAATGTGCATACATAAATCATATATGTTATGAGTGAATCGCGTCGATTTTTTTGGTTCTCTTCTACTATGGTTGCCAAATTGCGGGGTTTTTTTTCTCTACCTGAACATCCTTTTTGTTTTTTATATGTGTTTTGTGTTGCGATTTAAAGTCCGATTGGAAAAAGAAGCATGTCGTTGTTCAGGTTTTGACAAGGGCTACATTTCGTGTATATATCATTTTTGACTCTGACCTGAAATTCGATTAGTAACCTATGCTCTCTCGTTTTCCACCACCCTAATATAGCTTTTTGTTTTGAAACAGTAGGAAAGGGCTTTAAAAATTGTGAAATATGTGCCTTGGAAGAACTCATTTTGGTTTATAAACAATAAAGTTACAAGCGATTTAAAATTGTCAAATATACTCAAATTGCAATTCGTCTAGTTCCAATTGAAGTCGTTTTCTGTGTCTCTGTTAACTATGGCTTTTTGAATTTCTACCCCTGTACCACTGACTGGTGTTGCATCCCAGGCTCTTTCACTATTGTTATGTGCTCTTCTGTTTTCTGTTGATGTCTAACCATTTGCTTTTTTAAAGTTTTGTCTTTTTTCCCGTCATAGGATATGCATTTCAAAACGGCATCGGTGGATGCTGCGTCTCTGGTCTCTCTCCTAAATTTAGATCTTTCCCTTTGAATTTTATTTTTGTCGATAATAAGACTGTCAAGGTAAGCCAATAATTCCTTAGAAACATCCTCTGAATCCTTTCTAGTTTTTTTGCATATCGATAACTTGATATCCTTGATTAATGTTGTGGCAAGTAAAGATCCAAAACGATCGGAAGTACCAGTGCGATCCAATGCCAATGCATACGAGGTTGTATTTTATGTTTCGGGATTAGAGAACAAAAACAAATATTAATCATCGAAAATCACTTTACTGTTTTTCAAACTATTCCCCATGAAGATTTATACACTTTTGCATGCGTTTGAACCAATTGTCGTAACAGTTTTGCCACTCTGATTGAGGTATCTCCAAAACATGCATTCTGAATGCAGCAACCGCTTCTTCAGGTGTCGAAAAACGTTGACCTCTCAGTTTGTTTTTTACCAACGGGAATAAAAAGAAGTCATTCGGTGCCAAGTCTGGACTATACGGCGGATGACCCATCAAATCGATGTTCTGGATGCTCAAAAATTCAGTTGTTTCAGCTGATGTGTCGCATCAGTCGCTCGCATTGTCGTGGTGAAGAGTGATCCGTCTTCGGCGGTTGGTTTTCCTGATTTCTTGGAAGACAACTGGCAAACAAATGGTTGTGTACCACTCAGAATTCACTGTTCTGCGTTGTTCTAGTGGTACGGTTGCGACATGTCCGGTTTTTCCGAAAAAACAGGCGACCATTTGCTTGGAAGTGCTTCGGGCGCGAACACCCTTTGTTGGATTTGGCTCATATTGAAACACCCATACAGTTGACTGCTGTTTACTTTCGGGCTCATACGCGTAAATCGAGGATTCATCACCTGCTTCCCTGTCATAGACGTGTTTCGAAGCACCGCGATCGTATTTTTGGAGCATTTCTTTCGACCAATTGTAATGTTCAGGAACTTGTGTCGTCATATTAAAGTTTATTATGACCGAATAACGATATATTCCGTCAAACCGACGAATATCAGTAACACATTTTCTTGACGAGGATTGTAGGAAGGTGTTAAAAAAATTTGAAAATACAATTGTTTGGCGAACAAAATAGAATGGGAGCCATTTCAAGCTAGCTAGCAGACGGGTGGGGGGGTTGTGACTATTTTGCTCGTTTCTACCTACAACCTTCTACACAAACAAAGTTTGTTATAGACTCCCGGTAATTAATAGAAAAGATAAAACAAAAAGGGATGAGCCAGATTTTACCATATACTATCGTGTAATAGAAGGTAACTTTTGCAAAAAAAAAAAAAAAAAAGAAGTACAAAAAAAAAGTATCAGTCGTTATTAGTGGATTCTCAGATGTTGATAGAATCCCACGCAGTTGACCCAAAACCCAACCATGTCCTAACAGCGTATTATGATTAAGACCCCTAACTCGACACTACTCTGCCCTAGTCATCCACCATAAGAAAATCGAAAAGTTTAAGTATTCATGTTAACGAAAGTATTTATTAAATAAACAAACTGAATCCATTTGCAGTATAACACTTATAAAATATATTTTTGTTACATGTTAAAGTTAACAGAGGTGCCCTAAAAAAAATGTTTCGATATCAAAGAGAAGAATATAATTCAGTTTCTCCTTTGATGTTAATTAACATAAACTGTTAAGTAACAGTGAGTACCCAGTGGTAAATTACTAGTTTGAGAATAAAAAAAAATTAATGGGTATAATATATCTAAGATGAAAAAGGAATTACGCTAAAAGGCACAAGTTAGCAAGAAGATTTAATTACTTAATTACACAATGGAAAACAAAGATTCTTGAAACAAACGTGACTAAAATTTCCGTATGTTACTAATTTTGGAGGTTAAAATAGAGAACGGACTATGGAAGTAATATCGTTTGGCGAAACAAAATGGTCTTATGTCAATGGATTTTATGCAAAATCTATTGGTGTACGGAAAAAAGATAATATAAAAAAAATTACTCACCACATTCAATTTTGAAAGCAAATTATATAGTACGTCAGGATCGTCGAGGCCTCGAAGAACTGGTTTGTGATGCTGGATAAAGAAAAAGTTATAGTATAAATTTTGCATATCACCATTAAATTTAACATATTTGCCGTGAGATTAGGTTGAAGAGATAATACTTTAAGCTATACGGTCGTTATTAAGACGAAGGTATTTTCTATTAAGTTTGCGTAGTTGGCATAGAACCACCGTTGAATAATTCAGATTAGGATTCGTTTCCTCCTATGAGAATAGCTTTCTTCAAGAATCGTAGCACTCCATCAGCGTATATGTGCACTTAGTTGCCGAACCCTCTGGATAGTGCAATGTAAATTTCTGTTTCCACTCGAAAGATTCTTCCAATGACGTTTAAAGGTTATCTGTGATTAACTATCATTTTCCGCCGAACACACGGGAGTCGTAGTGCACGCTTCAAGTGCTCACCCAACTGTCGTATTCCCGTCCAAATGCAGAAATTCACGCAATAAGTAAATTATCAGCCTGTGTAAACTCGGTGATTCAATACAAATCTACATCAAAACAAGGGGTGTCTAAAATTTCGATGAATTCAAATATAGACACGAATTACATACCTTGAAACAATGAAGTATTTCGCGTGAAATAATAGGTTAGCGAAATGTAATCCAATCGCACTTCGACCAATACTCTAACCAACCAACTAATAAAATATTAGGGACTATAAAGCTTGCTTTTCTTTAAGAAAATTAAAAAAAACATTACCTTTGGGTTAGACCCGGATTCTACGAATTTTAAGCAAGTATAATATTCCAAATTACACCGATTGATTGGGCTGATATTTATGGATTTACACTACACTTTTCACTTTTCTGTAAATTTTTCTACTTATCACTTGGTGAGCACTTGTCAATTTTATGCTATGTATTTCTTTCCCGTGTGTGCGCTACAAACTCAAATGACAAAAAGAATGATGTTCATTGTTAGAGAAAACATTAAGCCTAGCTTTGACAATTCCAAATTAGTTTTGTAGTTTCTCATGAAAACTGCCGTAAGTCTTTCTCCGCACATAGTCACTTCACTTAAAGCGGCACGGCGAAATTGTTACATTCACATTCACACTCAAATTTTAATTTAATGGGAAATGTCATGTTACTTTCCAGCAAAAGCCTCTCTCACCTTATGTGACCATTTAAAAAAAAAAAAATAAAATAAATATACATCCATCCCTACTGAGGATCGAACTGAGGCCCAATGGACTTCAAGGCGACCACACTTCACTTGTGCTACCTCAACACTTTGAAGACAGTGGCAAAATAACTACAGGATGTCCATCGTCCAACTGTATCAGCCAATTATAAATGTACAACAAATATAATGCACTACTTATCCCAAATATAGATTATGCCATAAATAGTCATTGGGATGTAATGAGAGAACCATGGGATGTAATGAGAGAACACTTCAATGTTACACTGTTGTTAAATAGTGTTCACCTTCGCTATAAAAATCTGAAGAGAAATCGTTCATTACAAACCGGATAATATTGATCCATTGGATAACAATATTAACAGGACAAACGATTTAACTGCGTATATCCTTGGCGTGATAGGTTCCTATAGAATTACCTTCAACATCCTCCAGAATGTAATAATTATTCCCTACCTTTGACGTTACTCTGGCTTTAATAAAAAGTGGTGCTAGCTTGGAATTGAATCGTTTTTCAGCGTTGCTCTGAGCAAAGTTTCTTCTAAAAACCAGTTGGCCAATAGAATAAGAAATGGGTCGAGCACGAAGATTGTAATGTTCCCGATTAGTAACTTGGGCTTTAGATATATGATCACGTAATTCCTTACGCAGAAGGGCAAGTTGGTCTTCTCTATGTATAGGATGAGTGGATTCATCTAAAATACGTACGTTTTTGAGAAGGGAGTATGAGTCTCCATGGGTGATCATATTCAATCCAAAAGTGGCAAAATATGGGGAGCATTTAATAGCCTGATGTATTGAATTTCGAAGCGCACAACTAATCGCGCTGATGTGTTCATCCCACATGCGTTGATCGTTCCGTAAATATGCCCTGATGCCGGCTATTATCGACCTGTTTACCCTCTCAGACGCATTGGACTGAGGGGAATACAGCGCCGTATAAACATGTTTAATGCCGTGTCGGGTCAAAAAAGCGTTAAAATCGTTGGCCTTAAATTGTGATCCGTTATCGCTCACAATGAATTCGGGTATACCATACACATGGAATATTTGTTTTAATAGAAAATCCTGAATGACCGCGGAAGTAAATTTTTTCAAAGGGCACAGCCAATGAAATTTTGTCAGGTGGTCAAGGACGATGAGTAGCCCAATATATCCGTTCTTTGACCGTGGATACGGTCCGAGAATGTCTATATAGAACCTTTGAAAAGGCCGAATAGTGATCACAGCCTTTCCCATTTCCGGTCTTAATATCACATTTGGAGCTTTGGTGGTTTTGCAAATTTCGCACTCACGAACATAGTTTCTGACATCACCAACCATACCTGGCCAATAAAAATTACGTCTGACCAGATCCAATGTTTTTAACATGCCCCCATGCGCACTTATAGTGGAGTCATGAAATCTGGCCATGATGCTCTGGCGCAATCTCTTCGGTATCCACAATTTCCATGCATGTTGTTCTTGTTGCTCATCACCAGTATAATGTTCCGTTCGAATATATACATATTTTCCTAGAATCCGTATATCAGGGTACTTCGACTCGTTTTCAACAATTTTCGTCTTGAGGTCCCGATAGTCAGAGTCTTCAAAGAATGCCGATTCCAAGTCTATCTCCGGTTCGGAAAGCTCAATACTTGATATTTCCTCTGAAGCTATTCTCGAAAGAGCATCCGGAACAACATGATCCTTACCCTTACGATGGCTAATGGAAAATTTAAAAGCCTGAAGCTTAAATACCCATCGTGCCAGTCTACCTGTAAGGTCAGGCTGTTTCATCAACCACAAAAGGGAGGAGTGGTCAGTAATTATTTCGAACTCTTGCATCTCCAAGTAACATCTAAAACGCTTTATTGCTTCAATTGCGGCCAGACACTCTCTCTCCGTGACACTATAATTTCGCTGGGCAGTGTTCAATTTCTTGGACATAAATGCTAGAGGTCTTTCCTCACCTTTCTCGTCCAATTGAACTAACACAGCTCCGATTCCGTAGTCTGACGCGTCGCAATGAAGATAAAACTTTTTCGAGAAGTCCGGATTAGATAGGACTGGAGCAGTGGTCAGTCGTTCCTTCACCTTTTCAAAGGCCACTTGTGCCTCCGTCGTCCAATTAAACTTTTGTTTAGTGGACAACGTTTCAGTGATCGGGAAGGTTAAGGTTGAGAAGTTCTCAATAAAACGTCTGTACCACCCGGCCAGTCCTAAGAAACCACGGACTTGCTTAAGAGTCTTTGGCGCAGGCCACTTGGATATGGCCTCTATTTTTTCTGGGTCTGTTTTTATGCCACCGTTCCCAATTACATACCCTAAATATCTCACTTGAGTCAGGCAAAAATGGCTTTTCTCGACATTTAAAGTCAAGTTAGCCCTCCTAAATTCCTCTGCGATCCTCACTAATACCGATATGTGACTATTAAAATCTTCCGAAACAATCACCAGATCGTCGAGATATCCGAAAACGCAGTGTTTCAAGTCTGGTGGAATTAGCTGGTCCATAAGGCGGCACATTGTCTGCGGCGCGTTGCATAGTCCGAATGGCATTACAACGAATTGGTACAAAGGACGTCCCGGCACGGTAAACGCAGTAAGGGCTTTGGCCTTCTCGCTTAAACCAACCTGCCAGTAAGCATCCTTTAGATCCAGTTTAGAAATGATATTCGCCCTGGGCAGGCGTGCGAAAATGCCTTCAATACTGGGGAGGGGGTACGCATCTTTCTCAGTAACTTGATTTAACCTACGGGCATCTAAACATAATCGGACTTTGTTCGGCTTCACAACTAACCTCATGGGAGAGCTCCAGGGAGATGATGAAGTCTCTATAACCCCCAAGGCCAACATTCTATCGATTTCCGAAAACATGATCTGTTCGACGGCTGGCGACACCGGATAAAAGCGTTGTTTCACAGGTTTAGCGCTGCCAACATCAATGTCATGGGTTATCAGGGTGGTTCGCCCTAAACCTTGTTTCACAAAATTGGGAAATAAATCAATTATAGTCTGCATTTGCCGAGTTTGAATTGAGGAGAGTGGATATTTTTGCTCGCTGACATCTTGCATGTTGCCATTACCATTTGCCGACACTCCTGTTTCCCTTTCCAGATTGCATACTTCAATCGAACGTTTGGAGATATCAAAAGAGGACGTCTCGGATACAATTGCCGATTGAAAAACATCGTTGGCCAGATTAAAAGCCTCCCAAAAATCAAGCCCAAGAATAAGACGCTGGGTAATGGATGGCACGATCAAAATTTTCAACTGTTTTGTTTCCCCACGAAATGAAACCTCCACTCGCAGGTATCCCAACGTCTTTTGTAACTGCCCATCCGCAGTGCGCACGCAGGATTTAGCAGAAAAAAATTGATCATAGAGAGAAAAATCCTGTTCAGCAAGTGATGATCCAATACACGAAACGTTAGCTCCAGTGTCCAGCAACCCATGTTCGTCAAAGTGTAAAAATTTTACTCTTGCATAATATCTTCTATCGCTTAAATTATTAACTATACCAGAGATAACAAATTTAGAAATATGCTTGCGCATTTTATAATACTTCCGTAGCCGGAGTGTAGATCTTTTGGAGCGTTTATTATTATCGTAGTTTTCGACACTATCAACACGAAAAATTTTATCGCGTTTCGCGATATATTCTACATATCTTTCATGGTAAGGGCGTATTGGGTATAATTTCCTTCCATTTTCCTCGATATTGGCATATTCACGCTTCAATATCGAAATGGTCGAAGAGTTGGGTTGGTCACCGTATGAAGAACTAGATGGAATATAATTTGTGGACGAATCCGAGATTCCCACATTAGTGTCAGAGTATTTTAACGGAGTGGAATAATAAAGATCGGGATTTATGTCGGATTCGGTTTGGTCTTTGGGCGTACATAGTTTTTTGAAAACTTTGCTTTATCCCCCCCCACATTTCGGACATTGTGGCTTATACATATTCTTCATACCACACCCATAACAAAATATTTTACGTTCCCGTAAACAGTCTTCCCAGTGGTGGCCAGGCTCTTCACAATTAAAACATTGAAAATTGGTCTGAGAATTTTGAATAACCGCTTCTACCTGATCCGTCGGAGCGTCCATATTTACCTCTTCGTCTTTACAAACAATTTCAGAGACATTACGCCGAATTGGTAGCACATTAGTAACATTTTTAGTAGATATATGCTTGCGATAAATATCATCTGCTAAAAGATTTTCACGCATTTGCACGAGTTTACGCAAATGGGCAACAGAGTACACCGGTACGTAAAGTAGTTCGTGCCGAATATCAGGGCGCAAATTCCTTACCAAAATCTCGACTATTTCCGCCTCTACCATCGGGGTTTCAAGGCGATCTAAAATTGCACAAATTGAGTCATAAAATGTCTCAAAAGTCTCACCAGGTCTCATCTTCCGGTTGCGAATTTCCTCTTTCAGGTCGTAGTTCGAGCGCATATCTTTGTATTCACATTTTAACGCAACACAGAACTCATTCCAACTTATCGATTCTACCTGTTTGTGGTATCTCCAATACCAATGCAAAGCTTTATCCGCCAGGAGAACTTGCAGATTACCACAAACGATTTCAAAATTACCACTCAAGTGATCGTTAGTCATTGAAGTGATTCGATATTAAAATTCGTCTACGGAAAGACCCTTGTTTGACCCGTCGAACTGAATGTTCCAGTTGCGTATGAGAGAAGTTATTTTCTCTGTGCGAATGGACGGTGGGTATCCGGAGTTATTAAGTGACAAATTATGAGTGTCAATACCAGCATTTTGTGGTTGTGGTTGAGGAGACGTAGGCTGACGATTTCCCCGATTAGAAGTTTGTGCTGAGGTATGGTTCGGTATGGGATAAGGCTGCAAATTCATATTATGCAGCATCCTAGAAAGACTAACTTCAATCATTTGACTGATTCGGTTGTAATCAACCCCGATCGTCTGATTCAAAGCTGGCGCCGTTAATATAGGATGACCATTTGCACCACTAATTCCATTTGCGTTCACATTTGTATTTGCAGAAGAATTGGAATTAGCAGTTGGTACATTTTGGTAAGAAAGAGGAATCAGATTATTATTAGGTGAAAATTGATCTGCTACATCGTGGTACGAGTTAGTATGACGTGGACTTAAATCCAAACTTGAATTTACATTTTCATTAAATAAGTTCCTATTCCTACTTCTGGTTTGGGGTCTGTTCATTACACCCCGGGCTTTACCCCGTATATTCGGACGTGTTTTCCTATTTGTCTCCGTTTGGGTAGCATTTTCTATGGCAATCAATGGCGGAGAAGTGTATTTTCGAAGATCGGAAAGTTCACATGACAATTTGCACATTGGGCAGTTTGCGGAAGTAGACAATGATTGCTCAATACAACTCCTATGGAAAATATGTCCACAAGTGGAAATCTTATAACATTCATGGACCTCCACAATCATAACCTCGTCACAAATAAAACATTTATTCTCTAATCCCTTTGTGGATGCAGTAGGGGCAACCGTTGGAGGTGGACTGCGCGCGGTAGCCATTTTGGAACTAATTCAGAAAAAAAACTTCGTAATTATAGACAAATTTGTTTTGATGAAACAAGAATTCGATTAAACAAAGATTGAAAGACACAAAATGTATAGTATGCGTATATATATCTAATAAGTATTTCTAACTTTGGTGGATGATAAAAAGGAACAGAGTACAAACGACATCAAACAGACGACTGATATGGATACTAAACCGGTCTATGGAGTGCAAAACTTGTAAATATTTTAATAACATATCCATAATATCAATAGCACACATCTTTCCTTCTCACAACTGAAGGCAATGGACTTTAAAATGCTTCAAGCTATATTAGAGTAGTTCCTAAAGACTCCAGGGTGCTAATACTTTTCCCATGAAAAACTGACATTACAATATTTAAAGTTATACACAACGAAATTTATTCTGAGTTTCCTTATCGGAATAACATTGGAATTGAAATCCTGATGAAGTATATTCTCGGTCATCTTATCCGAAATTATCAGATAAATGAAAATCCAGAGAATTTTAATCAGTATTCAAATACCTAATACTATTCTGGAAAGAAATCTCTGTTAAATTTGTTTATTGAAATCTATTTTAAATTAACTCACATTAAAAATTAAGGCGACAGCATTTCCAAATGGATATGCTTTCTGTCCCCACGTTGGGCGCCATTTATTTATGTAATGTTCAGGAACTTGTGTCGTCATATTAAAGTTTATTATGACCGAATAACGATATATTCCGTCAAACCGACGAATATCAGTAACACATTTTCTTGACGAGGATTGTAGGAAGGTGTTAAAAAAATTTGAAAATACAATTGTTTGGCGAACAAAATAGAATGGGAGCCATTTCAAGCTAGCTAGCAGACGGGTGGGGGGGTTGTGACTATTTTGCTCGTTTCTACCTACAACCTTCTACACAAACAAAGTTTGTTATAGACTCCCGGTAATTAATAGAAAAGATAAAACAAAAAGGGATGAGCCAGATTTTACCATATACTATCGTGTAATAGAAGGTAACTTTTGCAAAAAAAAAAAAAAAAAAGAAGTACAAAAAAAAAGTATCAGTCGTTATTAGTGGATTCTCAGATGTTGATAGAATCCCACGCAGTTGACCCAAAACCCAACCATGTCCTAACAGCGTATTATGATTAAGACCCCTAACTCGACACTACTCTGCCCTAGTCATCCACCATAAGAAAATCGAAAAGTTTAAGTATTCATGTTAACGAAAGTATTTATTAAATAAACAAACTGAATCCATTTGCAGTATAACACTTATAAAATATATTTTTGTTACATGTTAAAGTTAACAGAGGTGCCCTAAAAAAAATGTTTCGATATCAAAGAGAAGAATATAATTCAGTTTCTTCTTTGATGTTAATTAACATAAACTGTTAAGTAACAGTGAGTACCCAGTGGTAAATTACTAGTTTGAGAATAAAAAAAAATTAATGGGTATAATATATCTAAGATGAAAAAGGAATTACGCTAAAAGGCACAAGTTAGCAAGAAGATTTAATTACTTAATTACACAATGGAAAACAAAGATTCTTGAAACAAACGTGACTAAAATTTCCGTATGTTACTAATTTTGGAGGTTAAAATAGAGAACGGACTATGGAAGTAATATCGTTTGGCGAAACAAAATGGTCTTATGTCAATGGATTTTATGCAAAATCTATTGGTGTACGGAAAAAAGATAATATAAAAAAAATTACTCACCACATTCAATTTTGAAAGCAAATTATATAGTACGTCAGGATCGTCGAGGCCTCGAAGAACTGGTTTGTGATGCTGGATAAAGAAAAAGTTATAGTATAAATTTTGCATATCACCATTAAATTTAACATATTTGCCGTGAGATTAGGTTGAAGAGATAATACTTTAAGCTATACGGTCGTTATTAAGACGAAGGTATTTTCTATTAAGTTTGCGTAGTTGGCATAGAACCACCGTTGAATAATTCAGATTAGGATTCGTTTCCTCCTATGAGAATAGCTTTCTTCAAGAATCGTAGCACTCCATCAGCGTATATGTGCACTTAGTTGCCGAACCCTCTGGATAGTGCAATGTAAATTTCTGTTTCCACTCGAAAGATTCTTCCAATGACGTTTAAAGGTTATCTGTGATTAACTATCATTTTCCGCCGAACACACGGGAGTCGTAGTGCACGCTTCAAGTGCTCACCCAACTGTCGTATTCCCGTCCAAATGCAGAAATTCACGCAATAAGTAAATTATCAGCCTGTGTAAACTCGGTGATTCAATACAAATCTACATCAAAACAAGGGGTGTCTAAAATTTCGATGAATTCAAATATAGACACGAATTACATACCTTGAAACAATGAAGTATTTCGCGTGAAATAATAGGTTAGCGAAATGTAATCCAATCGCACTTCGACCAATACTCTAACCAACCAACTAATAAAATATTAGGGACTATAAAGCTTGCTTTTCTTTAAGAAAATTAAAAAAAACATTACCTTTGGGTTAGACCCGGATTCTACGAATTTTAAGCAAGTATAATATTCCAAATTACACCGATTGATTGGGCTGATATTTATGGATTTACACTACAGTTGAAATTTCACTTTTCTGTAAATTTTTCTACTTATCACTTGGTGAGCACTTGTCAATTTTATGCTATGTATTTCTTTCCCGTGTGTGCGCTACAAACTCAAATGACAAAAAGAATGATGTTCATTGTTAGAGAAAACATTAAGCCTAGCTTTGACAATTCCAAATTAGTTTTGTAGATTCTCATGAAAACTGCCGTAAGTCTTTCTCCGCACATAGTCACTTCACTTAAAGCGGCACGGCGAAATTGTTACATTCACATTCACACTCAAATTTTAATTTAATGGGAAATGTCATGTTACTTTCCAGCAAAAGCCTCTCTCACCTTATGTGACCATTTAAAAAAAAAAAAATAAAATAAATATACATCCATCCCTACTGAGGATCGAACTGAGGCCCAATGGACTTCAAGGCGACCACACTTCACTTGTGCTACCTCAACACTTTGAAGACAGTGGCAAAATAACTACAGGATGTCCATCGTCCAACTGTATCAGCCAATTATAAATGTACAACAAATATAATGCACTACTTATCCCAAATATAGATTATGCCATAAATAGTCATTGGGATGTAATGAGAGAACCATGGGATGTAATGAGAGAACACTTCAATGTTACACTGTTGTTAAATAGTGTTCACCTTCGCTATAAAAATCTGAAGAGAAATCGTTCATTACACAATCGACACGAACATTTTGAGCGATTGACAAATTATGTGGGATCCAACGCGAACAAATTTTTTTGACAGTCAAATGTTTATGCAATATTGAATGTATGCTGGTCCCACTAATGCCTAAGGTTGTCTCAATCTCATGACAGGTCACATGACGATCTTGCAAAATCAGTTCGCGCACAGCATCAATGGTTTTCGGAACAACAGCTGATTTTGGACGACCTTCACGAAATTCGTCTTGAAGTGAACTACGACCCCGATTGAATTCACCATACCATCGATAAACATTGGTCCTTGATGGAACTTCATCGCCAAAAATTGAATTAAGTTCATCCATTCACTGTTGCTGAGTTAATCCACGTCGACAGTTGTAAAAAATAATCGCACGAAAATGTTCACGATTTAATTCCATTTTTGGGCCGAGAAGAATCTTTTAAGTTACTGTAAACAACACAAATAGTAATGATATGTCTGATACCTTTAATTGCTCTTCCATATGAGATATGTTGTTATTTTCAGCTCGAGAATCATATTCATCAATTGAACTGGGAACATATTCACAGGAATCAGAATATGCCTGATATGGAGTAGCACTTGAGCTCAGGTCAAGCATATCTATATCTTCGTAATCTGCTTGGATCTGGTGTAAAGTTAAAATCCTCGATCCACACTGATCAATTAAAAAATGTTTTACAGTTAGGGGAATCTTTTTATTATCGGGACATCTGCAATCTTTATTAAATGCAATACTGCACTTGCATTGTGTAACTTTGAATAATTGATTCCATTCATTTTCTACATATTTATGTGGATATTTAATTATTTGATATCGCTTATCCAGAAGACGCATTAACAATTTTCTAATTGTTGTTTTTCCAACTATTGGAATGCATGTATTTTTCCATAATTCACATAGCACTTCAATAACATCTTGTATGTAAAATTATAAAATTTCATTCTTCTTAGCACTATTTTTCTTCAAATAATAAAAATATTCAACCACTTGGCGGTTGTTTTGTCTATATCACACGCCTCGAATATCATTTTTAACACGATTTCGAAATTCGATTCTTTTTTTTACACTTTTTACCACAAACAAATTTGAATTTTTTATAACAGTAAACTGGCTGCGATTTTAATATTAATTAATACGAAAGACCAAGAAGTACATTATTTTGACAGTTCAATCATAGACAACTTACAAGCTTTTACTGAAATAATTTCTCCAGTCGAAAGTGTGCGAAGCGAGAAAAGTACCGTTTGATAAAACGAGAACAACAATATGGTTCTGTATATTTCTGTATTACTCTATGGTGCGAAGGGAGAAAAGTACCGTTTGATGCAACATGAACAACGATTTGCGTTTTGTTTTCATACGACGCCAAATGACAACACAGTACAAAAACAGTAAATGTTGTGTGGTGTAGGGTGACGTACTTTTTTTAAAACCTCCATAACTTTTTTGCTTGTGAATAAAATTAAATCCTGTAAAGGCAAAAAAGTTTCATAGTTTTTAGAAGTCTTCACAGACGTTATGACAAATAGGCATCATGTGCATATAGGAAACGAAATACAAAAAGTCAACAGTCAAAATTGACTTCGGAGTCAAAAGTGCCCAAAGGGAAAAATGGAGCCATTGACAAAACATGAACAATGGTATGCGTTTCGTTTCGATAGGATACCAAATATTAGCGTATCACAATAAAACCTAAAATGGCGGCATGTAGGGTGCACGGACCAAAAAAATGTTTGGTGTTCTGAAATTTTCTTTGGATATGCCCAATAATATTTCTATTTCTATCTAAATTTACTTCTTCATATTTCATTTTTATTTTTATTTATAAAATTTTTTCTTTTTTATTTTTATTTACTCTTTTACTCTTTTCATCTTAAATTGTAATTGTTTAATTTTCTCAAAAAATCATTGCGTTGTGGTTAGATTTACATTATGCATTATATTATGCATTATTTTTAACTTGCTATACAACCTAAATGAACAACAGTAATACATTCAGAGTAAATTCCAAGGATGTTACATGTAATATGGTAAAAATTCTTGCTAAGCAGATGATAGGCTTACAAATTTGCCATATAAATGCACAAAGTTTAAAACCTAAAATCGAGGAATTTAGATGGACTTTTCAGGACTCGAATATGGGCATTATTTGTGTTTCAGAGACATGGCTAGATAGGTCAACCCCAGATAGTCTTATATCTCTACATGGATACAAAATATTTAGATCTGATCGTTCGGTTGGATGTGGCGGTGGTGTTGCCATATATGTCAAGAATAATATTATTAGTAAATTTTGCAGTAAATCAGGTCCGAGTGAAAAAGTTGAGTATATATTTCTTGAAATAATAGCTGTTGGAAAGAAGATGTTGGTTGGCAGTGTATATAGACCTAACAGCTCCATAGATTACACTAACTTTATAGCACATATTGAAACATTGATTATGCCATACACTGACATTTCCATAGCTGGTGACTTTAATTCTAACATTCTTTCAGAATCATCATTTAAACACAGTATGGAATCACTAGGTCTCACACCGGTTAATACATCAACTCCTACTCACTTCACAAGAAGTAATAGTACACTGCTAGACCTAATGTTCGTTGGCGATAAATCTAAAGTACTACTTTATGATTAACTCTCGGCTTCATGTTTTTCTAAACATGACCTAGTTTTTGTTGCATATGACTTTGCACTCGATCAAATGGATCATTCTTATACCTATCGCGATTTCAAGAACTTAAATTACAGTCTTTTGAATGAAAATTATTCAAAGACAGACTGGAATAATGTGTACCACATGACCTCTGCTAAGGAACAGCTACTTTTCTCGAGGCTAATATTGTACAACTTTATAATGAAACAGTACCTATAAAGACGAAGATTATATCTGCCAAGAACAAGCCCTGGTTCAATGCTCCCATTAAAGATGCCATACAACGCAGAAATTTAGCGTACTCGCGGTGGAAGCGTTTTAGAACCTTTGAACTTAAAGCTGAGTTTCGTTCAACCAGAAAGGAGGTTAATCTGCTAATAAAGTTTGCAAAATCTGATTATTTTTCTAAGAGATTTGGTTCTGCTCTCGAATCCGGACAAACTTAGAAAACGATAAGAGACATTGGTATTTGTAATACAGACAAAGGAACACAGTGCTCAGTTGAAGGTGATGACCTGAACAAAATTTTTACCAACATTCCTATGGTTGCAGTGGATAATAATGTTTACATTGATATTTCTTATGATGCTAGATACAGGAATATGCACAATATACCTATGTTCGAGTTTTCTTGTGTGACGCAACAAGATGTTTTTAAAAGCTGCAGTATGATAAAATCGAATGCAGTAGGACAAGATAATATTCATCCCAAATTTCTGAAAGTAATTTTACCTTATATTTTGCCTTATATTACCCATATACTGAACACTATTATCACGACAAGTTGTTTTCCCGAAAACTGGAAGCATGCAAAAATAATTCCAGTTCCTAAATCTAATACAGAGTACCGACCAATTGCTATCCTAAGTTTTCTGTCAAAAATTTTACATCGCCAAGTTAGTGATTTTATTCATAAAAATAATTTAATGTCTGAAATTCAATCCGGTTTTCGATCCGATCATAGCTGCGTAACTGCTTTAATTGATGTCACTGAGAATATTAGGCGGGAACTTGATGATCGAAAGATAATTTTCTTAGTTCTTCTAGATCACTCAAAGGCTTTTGATACTGTTGACCACCAAATACTATGCACAAAGCTAAGGTGTATTTTTAACTGTTCGTCTACATCAACAAAGCTAATATCGTCTTATCTCACTGACCGAAGTCAGTCAGTCTTTATTAACAATACCACATCTAATCCTCTAAAACTGACTAGAGGTGTGCCTCAAGGGTCGATTTTAGGACCACTACTTTTCTCACTTTATATAAATGATTTGCCGCAAAATGTTTCCAACTGTAGAGTCCACATGTATGCTGATGATGTACAATTGTATCTAAGTAGTCCAACCGAATCCGTCAGGGAAAACATTGATAAGCTGAATCATGATTTGAAGACCATACATTGTTGGGCATCATCAAACGGCCTTACAATAAACCCAAGTAAATCAAAATGTCTATTGATTCACAAAAAAACTATAAAGCCAAGTCTCGATACAAATATTGTTATAAACGCTGAAAAAATTGAAATTGTAAGAACACCAAAAACTCTTGACGTGGTTTTCAATAGCAATTTAACTTGGTCAGATCACGTCAATATACAGGTTGCGAAAATGTATATCAAATTGTGAACCCTTTGGTATGTACAATGCTTTACACCATTGAGAATTAGAGTATTACTCGCTAAGGCATACTTAGTTCCGAGTCTAACCTATGGCTGCGAATTGTTCTCTAATTGTGATTCCACAAGTCGGAAAAAACTCGTAGTGCTCTATAATAACATCTTAAGGTATGTTTATGGTCTTAGAAAACATGATCACACTTCTTCATATTCGACAAACCTCTTTTGAGTCTCATTTGAAAATTTTCTCAAAATAAGAGTTGTAATATTTTTGCATAAACTGATATTTACTGGAAAGCCAAAATACCTGTTTGATAATATTCGTTTCTGTAAATCGGCTAGAGGTAAGAGAATCGTTTTACCTAAATTTCGTTGCTTAGTTTCTGAATGGCACTTTTACATTAATGCAATACGTCTTTGGAATGCTCTTCCATATAATCTACAAATAACCAGCAACGCAATGCTTTTTAGGGAATTATTATTTAAATATTTTGCTCCAATATAAATTTCCAATGTAAAGTAAATGTTATTATTTTATCTTATTTTACTTTTATTTTTTTGTTTTTTTTTGTAATTTTATTTTCATTGTGATTTTTGATTAATTTTAAAATTGTATTTCTATTTTCATGCTTAAAATATTAATTGTATGTACCTTCCAACATGTGGCAATTGTTTGTACACAAAAACAAGCCTGTACTATAATTATAAGACTTAGTCTTGTTGTACAGGAGAGTAATAACAAATAAATAAATAAATAAATAAAATAATCTTTAGACGTAGGGGGTGTCCGCCTCAACTTATTTTTTTTTGTATGGGGACCGACCCATACTATTTCACACTATACTCAAATACCAAGACTGGTGCTTCCTGCTTCCTTTAATGCACCACTTGCTATTTTTTATTAAAATATTTAACTAAGATTAAAAACAAAAGTAACACAATAAAATACATGGACGCTCGGGGTGCCGTCTTCTTCATGACTAATGCAATATCTACGAGTGTTTCTATGAAAACATATTTCGCTATATTAGAAAAAAAATACACAAACACTTAGTAAAAATACAAAATTAATACGATATGACTTTTACTGATATGTACGAGAAAACAAAACAGAAACAACAACAAAAACATGCAGAATTGTACTTCCACACAGCAGTAGTAGTATCTAGTAGTCGTACAAATCAAAGCTTCAGTTCAACACAACAAATAATCGCATCACAACATGATGGCATCGCAACGGCAACGGATATCGACATAGTATCGGAATGCAGAAGTTCTGCATTTTATGAAACACATTCGATAATATCGCGAACGTCTAATCCTTTAAGCAGTGACCATATATAAATGAAGAGTGCGATGGCGAATAATGATATAAAATATCAACCGCTAAAATCGAATGATTTCGAGGAAAGTGATACAAGTACAAAATGTGAAAATGTGACGTTTCATAATCGAATACACTGGTCGATTAAACTTTTATTTGTTGCTTTTGTAATAACACAAATTTTATATGTGGGGTATAATAGTGAATTTGAATTGTTTAATCGAAATACAAGCCAATTACCCACCGACATCGATGGTGATAATAAAATTTCGGAGGTTGAAATTGTAACGTATAGTGTAACACATAACGAAAGTTGGATAGGGGTCATCACCTCAAAAACTCATAGTAATGATGTGATTATCCACGAGTTTCCAACAACGACGGCAAGATCATATACAACATTAGATTCCGCTTTGACCTCAACATTATCCGCAATCTCAAACCAAAGCCAAATTACCCAAACTGATAACATAATTAGTTATAAATCAAGTTCCATGAGTACCATCACTATCCCCAACAATACCATCATCACCACCACCACCACCACCACAACCCCCAGCCTTAATGCCAATGATGATAATGCTAAAGATTTGAGTATAATACAACATTCAACAATTGACGTTGGGATGGAAAAAAATCAAACTTTAAACAAATTATACGAAACTAAAAATTTAGCAACGAACACGTCAATAGCTAATTATTCAAATGCAACAACAACTAATTCATCTAACACCTTGACTACCTTAATACAATGGAATACTGCGATATTCTCATTAGCAACCACTACTGCCCCCCCACACGCTCCTGCAATGCAGAGCTCCAATACGATCAGTAATAATTCCCGATTGGCTAAGCGGAAATATTTCATTAACACTTCCAGATGCCATATACCGTACATCGATCCGTTTACACCGGAGGTATGTAAAATATTTACACCATCCAATGGGACGGGTTGCACAACAGATAATGCAATTGTTAGCGTTTCATTTGATGAGGTGAAAAGTCAATATGTTTTACACATCAACCATACAGTTGCAATGAAATTTATCAAACATGCTAAGGAACACTTTGTTCTAGCTGATTTACAGTGTTGCTATCGTCAAATTGAACGCAGTGGCAGTGGTGCAACAGCTGATGAAAAGTTTACGTAAGTACATCAATTCTCTGACGATCCGTTTTTCAGTCAGTTGTCATCTGCGTTTCTTAGTTACATTTTGATTAAACATCGAATATAGTTTATCAGTCAATGGTTAACAATGATTTAACCACCCAATGTTGGTTGGTTAAACTGTAGTCAGAACCATATGATTTTGACAATTACATTACTGATTGTCAAAATTAGAATAGTAAGATTGTATAAAATACATGCATTTCTTTTGATTATTTCGAGCCTTTGTGTATATTTGAGTATTTTATTTTGAGCCTATATCATTAAAATCTCGCGCCTGTATCGCTTTTATACAATTTTGTGTAAATGACGTCGATTTTATGCATTTATTTCTCATTTAACATACACCCATGAACTGTATACATTCCCATTCGTATTTATTTCACAAAGCATTTTAAATTCACAAGCATTCGAGCTCGGTGTTCTGAGATTTATCATAAAACAACTATGGTATAGAGAAGAAAATTTACTCATGGAGTGGAATGCCAACAAAGAAAACGAGTGAAGCGCGCGTTTTCTCTTACTCTTTCGTTTTCGTTGAATACTCTTACTCTTTTCGTTGAATATTTCAATACACGAGCAGTATTATTTAAATAAAATTAACCATAATAAATATTATTTAAATAAAATTACATAAAGTATGTAAAAAGTATGAAACAATCAAGCGTCGACTTTTTTGGTTCTCTTCTACCAGGGTCGCCAAATTGCGCCGGTTTTTTCTTCTCTACTTGTACATCCTTTTATGGATTAGTCTCAAAAACGATGTACAAGTAAACAGTCAAAATTTCTCTTCACTCAAATGCCAACAAACAAAACGAGTGAAACCCTAGCCATTCTCTGCTCTCTCTCTTACTCCCTTCATTGAATATTTCAAAACAGGAGCAGCTTTTTGATAATGATATTGTACATAACTATACAAATTCCAACCATGTTGAAGTAAAACAAAGACGATTTACAATTAGACGACCAGAAGATGTGCGCAACTTGGCAACCCTGGTAAAAGAGAACCAAAAAGTGCCAGATATTACCTCAAACGAATTTCTCTCTCGTGTCATATCTTGATTATTTCATACTTTTTGCATAGTTTATGTAATTTTATTTCAACACGATTGGAATTTGTATAGTTATATACAATAACACTATAAAAAAGCTGCTTGTGTATTGAAATATTCAATGAAGAGAGCAAGAGAGAGTCCAGAGAAGTGCTAGGGTTTCACTCGTTTTATTTGAGTGAAGAGAAATTTTGACTGTCTATTTGTACATCGTTTTTGAGTAAAATTACATAAACCATGCAAAAAGTATGAAATAAACAAGATATGACGTGAGAGAGAAATGCGTTTGAGCATAGATAAATTCTTCGATGCCTCTTCACGACGACGAGGTAGTAGGCCATTTCACAGAGTTTTATTTGCTGCTGTATTTTACCAATTTTACACTTTCGTTGGACATAAAACGGACAGAAATCAAAGAGAATGCGTATTTTCGTTCAATGCGAACAATATAAAACATAATTTAGCTGTCATTAGTATCAATAAACACTATTTAAAATTAGTTCCTGTCTTCTTTGCTCTCTCATTCTCCATCATCGGCCTAGTACCTTTTCGATCAGCTGTGCCATAGAATAGCAAAAACGATGTACAAGTAGACAGTCAAAATTTCTCTTCACTCAAATGCCAACAAACAAAACGAGTGAAACCCTAGTACTTCTCTACTCTCTCTCTCTCTTACTCTCTTCATTGAATATTTCAATACACGAGCAGCTTTTTGATAGTGTTATTGTATATAACTATACACATTCCAACCATGTTGAAGTAAAATTACATAAACTATGCACAAAGTATGAAATAAGCAAGATATGACGCGAGAGAGAAATGCGTTTGAGTGAACTCCTAGTACTTTTTGGTTCTCTTTTACCAGGGTTGCCAAGTTGCGCACATCTTCTGGTCGTCTAATTGGAAATCGTCTTTGAGAATAGCAAAAAGGATGTACAGGTAGAGAAGAAAAAAACCCGCAATTTGCAACCCTAGTAGAAGAGAACCAAAAAAAGTCGACGCGATTCACTCAAACGTATTTCTTTCCAGCGTCATAACTCGATTATTTCATACTTTTTACATACTTTATGTAATTTTATTTAAATATGGTTGGAATTTCTATAGTTAGATAGAATAACATCATCAGAAAACTGCTCGTGTATTGAAATATTCAACGAAGAGAGTAAGAGAGCGGGAAGAGAAACGACACGCTTCACTCGTTTTCTTTGTTGGCATTCCATTCCAGGAGTAAATTTTCTTCTCTATATATTGCGCACATCTTCTGGTCGTCTAATTAAAGATCCTCTTTGTTTATCTTGTCGAAATTAGTTTTTACATAGCTGAATTGCAACGCAGATATTTTGCTATCAAAAATGAAAAACGACAAAAACAAAAAGAGGGTTACAAATATCTCCTCTTGACTTCTTGTCTTGTGTTTTCGACTGTAAACACAAATAAAATATAAATAAAGGGTCCGCCATCTAACGTTTTTTTTTTTCAACTAGTGCTTATTTCGTGAATGGTAACACTTAGTTCATGTCTGATATGACAGATAATTAGTTTTATCCTTCCGCTGATCGAATATGGTTGTGTATACGCTTCAGCAACGCTGGGAAATATTGCGACATTACTTTGAAAATCATGGTAATGTTGCAGAATGTGTGCGAAAATTCCGAACGGATTTTGGAAGAAGAGAAGCACCGTCAGCTCCGTATGTTCGTTATCTTGTGAAAAAAGTGAAAGAAACTGGCATCCTCATCGATAAACCAAAGCGTGAAAAGCTAAAAATAGTGCGTACTAGAGACCTGCACAAATGCATTTGCTTTACTAAGGCAACAAATGACTTACTGCAGTGAACAATGCTTGCAAGACATTTGAGACCAAAACAACAGTTTTACATTAACGCGAAGTGAAACAAAGCGTGCATTGTTTACATTCTGTATTTTCAAACCAAACTAAGAACACTTCTTGCTCACGATAAGCTCTCTTCTCTCAAAATAAAAACAACAATAACTACCTGCTATGTCAATGAATGCATTAAATCATTTGAATGATTTGAAGTCTTATCTTATTGAAGCGTTATCGTGTACATGTCTTGTTCGCAGAATCAAAGCAATCACATGTCTTGGAAAATAACAAGTAGGCTTGAACCCGTTTCAAGCGCACTTGTGCAGTACTCTAGTGCGTACATAATTGGGCTATTTTTATTCTAAAATGAGCAAGGAGTGACCGTTACAGTCATGGCGATCGTTAATAATAATGTGCTTAAAAATTGGAACGATCGTGTTGGCTACTGCATGGCCAGCCGAGGCAGCCATTTGAATGAAATTATTTTCCCTTTTTAACCGGAAGGATTGTACTTGCAAATAAAAAAAGAAATTTGAGAAAATATTCAGTAGTTTTTTTTATAGCATTTTCAAAAAAAAAAGTTATTTGGCGGACCCGTTAATTACTCATTAACATAAATTTTATTAAAATACTTGCATTTCTTTATGCAACTTCCTTGTTTATTACTTGCATATGTCGCCAAAAACAAACAAAACAAAATGACATATGAAAGAGTTTCCACCGTTACTCAATTACACTTTAAGTGAATAATTTCAATTTTTACTCATTTAAAAGTACAAGGTGGCGCAAAAGTAAACTTCCGATGTTTTTTGGCTGTAATTAAAAAAAAATGAAAAACGTTGATTCTTCTTGTTTATTATTTTTATTTGGTCTTTTAATTTTTTTTACATCAAGTCGAGAATATGATGTCATGTAAATGGCCGCCGCCACAGTTGATTGTCATTTGAGCCCTTTTTATGGCATTTTTCATCACTTTGGCCAAAACTTCCGGCGATACGTCCTCACATTCTTGACGGATATTGTCTTTAAGAGCTGCAAGAGTCTGAGGCTTGTTGACATAAACCCGCGACTTCAAAAAGCCCCACAAAAAGAAGTCTGGAGCGGTCAAATCAGGCGATCTTGCTGGCCAGTGCAAATCGCCAAAACGGGAGATTAGGCGCCCGGGAAATGCATCCTTCAGCATATCGGTTGTGGCACGTGCAGTGTGTGCCGTTGCACCGTCCTGTTGGAACCACATGTTTTCCAATCCCAATTCATCAAGTTGCGGCAAAAAGAACTCGTTGATCATTGCTCTGTAGCGCTCACCATTCACAGTAACCGTTTGGCCCGCGACGTCGTCGAAGAAAAAAGGTCCGATGACTCCTCCAGCGAAAACAGCACACCATACAGTGACTTTGAGCGGGTGTAATGGCTTTTCGTGGGTTACACGCGGATTTTCAGTGCCCCATAAGCGTAAATTTTGCTTATTTACGTACCCGCTAAGATGGAAATGGGCCTCATCACTCATGATTATTTTTGATGAAAAATCATCTTCCTCTGGTCGATTATTGGTCAAATAAATAGTCAGCAATATTCCGCGTTCTGGAGCAGTGTAGCGTAACATTGTTTATTAACGTGTATTTCGCATGTGTTTACTACACAAATGTCAAAACAGAACTGACATTAGGGGCCAATCGCAAAATTTATAGCATTTTCTGATAGGAGGATTACTTTTGCGCCACCTTGTATATAAATTAGGGAACAATAGCTTTTTCATTCTTTTCTTACATATGCCGTCGTGTTTATATTGATATATTTAAGATATAACTCTAAAAGTAAATAAATTGATTGCTGCTTTTCTTAAATCTATCGTTCTGACAAGTTTAAATTTTCGAACATCCAATACATAGCAGATTTGCATAAAATGGTATAAATGTGGAATGACAATAGAATAGAAAAGCCAAGAATTTTTTTTAATGGCTTTTTGCGAATAAATGCTTGAGAAACTTTTACTTTTGTACATCCAAGTTAAGAACAAACACACTTGGTTTTCATTCTGTAATGTTCATTTTTATGCAATTTGCATTTTTTATACAGAAAATGTTATTTACTTTTTCTTTCACAACAACATTTGATTTTGCAACATTTTCACAAAAAGGTCTTGTGAAAATAACGTCAAGAAAAATTTTAACTTTCACAAAAATTCGGAATGGAGAACATGGGTAATAATTCCTTTTTAGATGTTCCTCTTATTTGCTTTGGTTTTTGTCCCTGAACATGTGTTTTGCCATTGTCGATAACAATATTGAAGGCATACTTTAACTCGCCACTGAAAAACAGACGTTGATTAAGTAATCCACCTAAAACGATGTACTTCTCATACTTTCTTAAATAGCGTATATATCGTTTGAAAGGGATAAAACTCCAGTTACACCTACCAAGATTATCGATTTATCGGGATTATAAATGTCAAACTCCATAAGAAAAAAACGTCGATAATCCCGAAAATGCGATAATCTTGGTCGGTGTAAGTGCCGTATAAGTTTCTTCTTTTTAAATCCGGTGAGAAAATGAAAATCGGTTGATAATCAACTAACTTACAGGCTTATAAGTGGGCAAACGCACGCAAAACCGGGGTTTTAACCGGTTTTCTAGACTTTGGAGATGTTTGGGAAATTTTACAAGCAGATTCTTATTTCACTCGGCAATACATATAGGAAAAATACTATTACTTCCCAGGTATTTCTACATCCTTACAGACTAGCAATTTCATAATAAAAATAATACAATTTTACATAATACTATTGTATAATAATTTCTTACAAATAGTTGTTGAAAAACTGAGATCAATATTATTACCACGACGATGGGTAATGGGTTACCCAGGGTAACCCATCCCCATTTTTGATCGAAAATATCAAAAAATTAGGAAAAATCTCTATATCTCGGAAACGGAGCGTAAAATTGAAAAAATAAACAATTTTTGCCTGTTTCTAAGGGGTTTTCATAAAGTGGTCCAATTCGTATGGAAGAATTTTTTTTAGAAAAATCACCAAAATAAAAAAATCGCTAAAATAAAAAAGTGGCTATAAATCGAAACAAAAGTGATGCCATATTGGAGACCATTGGTTATTATTTTTTGGATTGGATGCACCGTTTTCGAGTACAGCTTATAAGGTAAAGTATTTTTGAGATTTGTTTAGATTTTTTTTAGAAAATTTGCAAAACAAAGGAAGAATTTTTTGAAGTAGTAAAAATAGCTTGGAAAGCAGTATCACCGGATATAACATATAATTTAATATCCTCTATGCCTAAAAGATATGCATGTGTCACCCGAATAAAGGATTCACAACGAAATAATAATTTCAATAATTTTTTTAACGTAGAAAGGAGGAGCTTTAGTTTAGCTTTAGATTTGTGACGTAAAATGTTTGACAATTTTGACTGACAAACTAATAAAGTCGTGGTTATTGACCAAGTTTTAAGTAAAACTCACAAAAGTCCAGAAAACCCCATTTATTGGGGGAAATTCGACATGTTCGACCTCTATATCTCTTCCGAAAAGTCTGAAAATATCTCAAAAATACTTTACCTTGTAAGTTTTCCAATTAAGCAAAAACAAAAACAAATTGTTATTGACGGGACACCCAACGCTGCGCACTTAACAATTGTTGAATCAACGAAATTTGTATGATTAATCATTTGTTAATTTTTGACTGAATGAATGAATGCAATGTTTAATTACAAATTAATTATAACAAGAAGATGATCTCCCACCTAAAAGTTGGCCATAAGTAGAAATACTTTTTGTGTGTTTTGTTTTGTGATTTATAAGAGAAGGTGTCTCAGTAACAATGCACTTTTTAATTTTAAAATAAAAACACGTCGTTTTTGAGATAGTTGTGATTTTTTCATTGAATTGTAAAGGAGACATGTTCCGATTAAGTATGGAATAAAATATCTCTCAAGTGGCCTATACGGTTGTGATGACATGCCATTACTCTTGCCATGAAATTTTCCATGACATGTATTTCATGAAATTTTCCTTCGGCTGTATCTCACCGATGACGCGTTGGATCTTGGATTTAAGCTCAGGAATGGTTTCTGCGTTGTTCGCATAAACCCGAGATTTCACAAATCCCCAAAGAAGGAGATCTCACGGCGTTAAATCGCGTGATCTTCGTTGTTTGGACGTTTTGCTTTAAAAATTTTGACTTACAAACTAAGAACATAGTAGTTCGCGACGTATAACCATAATCTATACTTTTTTTTTGAAAACTCGCAAAAAACTGCTCCAAAATTACGGGAGGCGTGGTCAAAATGTTCTACCAAAATTATCTCTACAAAATTTCACTATATATGTCCGACCACTCCAAAAGACAAATTTTAGTCCAAGTGCTAGATAATAAGCAAAAACTAACTGCCTTCTAAGGTTTAATAATGAATTTTGTCATTTTGCTGTTTCCATAAAAAATACTCCACATAATATAATGAATTTTGTCATATTTTAGCTTTTATCTAGCACTTGGGCTAAGATTTGTGTTTTTTTTTGGAGCGTTCGGACACATATAGTGACATTTTATGGCGATAATTTTTGTAGAACATTTTGACCACGCCTCCCGTAATTTTGGAGCAGTTTTTTGCGAGTTTTCAAAAAAAAAAAGTACAAATTATGGTTATACGTGACAGTTAGAGGGTTAATTTATTCCACAAAAATGTTTATCTGAATCTTTTCTACAAAACTTCTGAACATATTTTGTACCTCAGAAGTAAGGAACACAGAATTTTGCATGCCGATATATTGCAGGAAAGTTCCGAGGGGCGGAAACTTTGACCCCGCCTAAAAACAACTGATCAGTACCTCGTTTCTGTAGTTCTCGAATCGAAAAAGTTTTCACATTAAGCATGAAACAAAAAATTCCATCGTTTCTCGATCTGTGAGTAAAAAGTATTTCTGTATATCAATGCGAAAAGAAGCAACACTGATGAAGTTTTGATTGGAATATTCCAAGAAAGCTGTCAAGTAAGAATAAAATATAAACAAACAAAATAAACTAGTGCGAAAAGAACAACAAAAAGAAGTATAGACATGTATTCAACTGCATTTTATTTTTGCTTTCTTGATTTTTCTGTAATATTTTGGAAAAATTAATTCTCCAAGTTTTAATTTCTTAAAAAACCTTTACCAATATCAAAATCTCGCAACATTTTAATTTTTTCGACACACTACTTTTTAGAAACAGATTTTCTCGCATTTTTCCAATAAGAATGAAAAAAGCAGTACGTCACAGAAAGTTTTCGCAAAACAAACGTTGTAGAAACAGCCACATGTGAGAAGCGATTTTTTGTACCGATTCTTAGCGTTTTTGTTTCAATTCACATGTTTCATGTGAAAACATTTTCGATTCGAGAACTACAGAAACGACGTACAGATCTAGCAAAACGCCGATAAATAAATAAATAAATGGCTTCCCATTACATCCCATGAAGGGACAGGGGAGAACTTCTCACAATCACTGAGCTGTGTGCTTTCCAGTTTTCACTCACTGATTGGGACCTACAGTTTTACACCGGTTCCGAACGGTATTTTGAGAAGCTTTTTCATGGCTGTATACTCGATAGTGTCACCGTCACTATGCAAGGTGACCGCCGCCGAAAGAAATTTTAAGGTGGTCAGAGCAGGGTTCGTACCCAGGATCTCATGTACAAGAGCCGCGCACACTAACCATTGCACCACAAAACGCCGATACACGTATATATTTTTTTTTTAGACCTTTCTACCAGATTCCGTTGACAGAACCCCATCATTTTGAAAAAAATCCAATTTTGTCTCACAGTGTTATTGACTGTATGAATGAAAAAGTAGAAGCACTTTTTTTGTGTGTTTGTTTTGTGATTTATAATAAAGGGTGTCGCTTTTTACATATAAAATACTTTAAAAATTAATTGCCTGCAGCCAAACAAATTCAAATTAATTAACTGCATTCCCATAGTTCATTACAATTGGCATCCGATTCAACAACCTGCATTTGCATTGCCAGAGCAACTTCATATTTAAATTTTTTAATTGCGATTGCGTACAATGGTTGCATTAGATAAAGTAAATAAAGTAATGCAATCCAATGCAAATTAAAAAAACCCATGTGTGGAAACCAAACTTAAGTATCAGTTACATACATATCAGTCAATGCAGCAGTAACATTCCATAAGTATTAGATTTTTATAAGTTTTCATCAAATCGGTCATTTTAAATCACTTTCGTAATTCGAATTACGATACGAGTCGTATGCGATCATTCGGGCTAAGCTTGTTTGCATGATACTATGACGTCATAAATGCTCAAACTTAGCATGAGAAACCAAGAAACACTCGATAAATCGATTTAAACCTAAAACAAACTGATTTCATCTAATACGATGTAAAAAAAATAATAAAAATTGGTTAAAAAATAATTTTTGTCGAAAATTTTTACTAATAAAAAAAATCAGAAACTTGAAGCCGGACTCGTCTACATTTTTGCAACTCCGACTCCATGCAAAAAAAAAAAACTCACGACATTTTAATGGTTTCCCATTACATTCCATGAAGAGAGCTTCTTGGGATGTGTAAACTGTGCGCTCTCTAGATTTTACACTCGCTGATTGAGACCTACAGTTTTACGCCGGTTCGAAACGGTATTTTGATACGCTTTTTCACGGCTAAGTACCCGTTAGTGTCGCCATCACTAAACGTGGTGACCGTCGTCGTAAGAAATATAAGGTGGTCAGAGCAAGGATTCAACCCGCGTTCTCATGTACAAGAGCCGCGCCCACTAACCATTGCTCCACCGACGGTCACATGTTAATATCAAACGTTATTTACCCAATCGTTTCTATTTTTAAACATTGTTAATTTTTACTGTTAAACACTAATTTGCAGGTTCAAATACTGGTACATACGTTTGGATGTGTATCCAGAAAAAACCAAAAAAAAAACCCATTTCCAATAACACACTGCAAGCATTTTTGAAGACGGAGAGCTAAAATTGAGTTGTTTTTGCTGAGAACATGTTCATACCGTGATTCGTGAGTGTATTTCGTCAGTGTGATTCGTATTTACAATTCGCAAGCATGAATACCAAAAATGTCAGTGATACATAACACAGTGATGCAAAAAAGACTTCCATAGACTATAATAAATAAATAATTACAGTTGAATTCAAGGCTCGAATTACAGTTCAATTCAAGTCTAAATAAGTAAGTCGGTCCACTTGAATTCAAGCGAGGAATTATATTTTAATTCAAGCCGTGAATTTTATTTTCAAGCCCCCATTTAGAACGAACACAGTTACTGGGAATTGCCCATAATTGTAGAAATACAGAAATACATATATTTAAATGGAACTGGTTGTGTTTTTTTGTAACATATATAGGACACGGATATAGGATACAAAAGAAACGCATTCCGCTGAAACATACAAGACTAGGCAGCACTTTAATCTAAGGATTTTTTTCTAATTACCTGTCAGAATTCATTTGTAAACAAAATTTAAATAAATAAAAATTTAAAATATTTGTTGACATACATTTACGTTTTGGACTTACATATTTGAGTTTATGAGAAATATGTATATTTAAATACGCAGGCGGATAAGTCTGGTAAAAACCATTAGCGCCTTTGATTTGGCGAAGCTCTAAAAGGAACCAGCCCCATTTGAAGCATGTCAATTCGGCCGAAAATGCTACAACAATAGCATCGCAAAAGCTTTGCTCTTTACAATTGTCAGAATTTGTATAAGTAGTATCTCATATTTGAAAAAAACTGCGATATTGCATTGTTTTGTGACCCATCCTCACTATCATTTTCGAAGCTGGATATGCCTAATACAATCAATCTAAACCAATTATTCCTCAATACAAGAAACGCATTTACTTTTTTTAATTTTATATTTTGTCTTTATTTTAAATTTTTACTTCACATTCCTTTGAGAAAGCAGTATTTTCTAAACGGATGTGTTTTACACACACAGAGGGAATTACGAGTTTTGGATTCATTAAGACAAATATCGGGTACACTATTCGTTGAAGGAACCATAGCTGGAGATGAGCAATTTTGTATTGCGCCTGCCCGACTGAAGCGTTGCATCTGAATGAGTAGGATGTTCAACAAGGAGCGTCACTCTTTTTTGGGTGGGTGTACTACTTCAGAGTATTCAGCCATTGTTGTTCCACCTCTACACAGAAAAAAATATTCCCGAATTAATTTCAATTACTGATTTGCTTGAAAACAGAGATAAAATTCAATTATTTCATTATTTGACTCAATCATTTGAATACTTGGTTCAACAATTTTACATTTTATAAAGCGAAGAAGATCAATTAAAATTTCACTGGAATCAAGTACTTGTGTACTTGAAATTACAACATTCTTTATATGTTATTTGAGGTTTTTTGTTCGATTTTTAAGGCGAATTTTTGTTGTTGTCAGGGAGAACAAGTGGAAGATGCGCATCACCAAAAATCCGTTACAAACGGTGTTTTGTTATTGCAATCGGCACTCGTCAACACAATGACAGCAACAAAACATGTGCTACAAAATTATTGCGAAATCAAAACACATCTTTGAGAATTTACAAATAAATGTTCAAACGAAAAAAAGACATACGGAAATTAATTATAAAAATGAAACATACTTCATAAGTAAAAAGTATAATTGAATTTTTTTAATTTTTATTTTTGAATCCCTGTAAATTATTTTCTTAATTATTATTTAATCAAACTGAAATTAATTATAAAATTAAAATGTTCAAAAAATATGAGATGTTGGTTCTTCTTATTTTGGGTGTTAATGTTAATCATTACAAATTACCGATTTCGATTGAAAGCGAACACCGACTTTTGATTACCAGAATACTCAAGTTGAGTACGCTAGTAATCAAAACATTATATAATTTCGATTAAACGTTCACTCAACTTGATTACGTGCGTAATCAAAACATTATGTAATTTTGATTAAGCACTCACTCAACTTGATTACACGCGTAATTGAAATTTTCCATAAAAAATTGATTAAAGTCATGCTTAACTCAATTACTAATTTAATCAACAATATTAAGAAATTTTGATTGAATCTGTGCTCAAATAAATATTTGCTTTAATTGAAAACTTTTCAATTACGATCTTACAATTCGAGTAATTGAATTTACAAAAATCGTCATTGGCGGAAATCCAAGTATAAAAATAATTGAATTGACAAATATCGTAATTGATTTGAGCATTCGCTTTTTTCTGTGTACCAACGATAGATATACTCCTTTTCTGCGACTTTCTTGGCATCAAATGTATTAAGAATCGGTTTGATGGACGAAATCATCTTGGATAACAGTGATCTCCGATAATTTTGTTAGATTTTTGTGGCTACTTGGCATCCATTTAAACGCCGTTATCATAATTGATAATAAGATGGATAAATTGTTTTAATTAATGGACGAAGACCGAAATGATTAAATAAACGCACAATGTCAGTGGTAAATTTTAATGACCAAATTTATTTTAGGAGCAAATGGTCTATTTTTTTGTTTTTTTTGCCTCATGAGGCATTAAACGGTGATTAAAAAAATGGTTGAATGTATAATCGGGCATAAGTCGACCATTTATTATCCAATCTGGTTAAAATGGTCATCAATACAAACTTGTCTATAAATATATTTATTTTTATTGACCCATTAAGGACTAATTAAAACAATCGAATTTTTAACCCCACTATCTTTATAAAAATGTATTTAAAAAAAAATGCCCCATCATAATTATTTTTTGGTAGGCTCCGATAATAGACAAGACCTTAACCTCTTCTTTAAGGTTTAATATTCACCAATAACCATTTTTGTGTTATAAAGCTTACTACGTTGCCGGCTTTCGGCCAAGCTTAGGGGGTTTCTCTCCTGGGGTGGGTCCAACACCGGCTTCGCGACTTCGGCATAGTATTTTTATGTTACAAGGTGTTCTGCATGGCCTGGCTTGGGGTTTTCTGCTCTGGGGAGGGCCCAATACCGGCTACGCGGCTTTGGCATAGTACTTATATTTTTGTGTTATAAAGCTTTAAAGCTAATCACGCGATTTTTTTAAAATAATTTTTTTATTTTTATTTTATGTCGAATACTGTATTCCAAAACTTTTAAAGTTAATATCTCCGATATTTAAGGGTTAATATGTAGTATTACAACTTAAAGAAACGATTGAAGTATTCTCGGAGTCTAGCACGAAAATAGGGACAGTAGGGTTTTTTTTTTGAAAATGCATAGTAGTTTTAACAAAAAAGTCAGATTAAACAACTGTTTTGGAAGTTATCCCCCAATGGGTTAATTAAACGAAATATATTTATACAAAGGATTTGTAGAGTATAAAAATACCTTTGTAATGGTATCCATTTGAACTACATCGGGTCATAAATTCTTGAGATATGACCGATTATATACTAAAGATTTAAAGGTCTATATCTCAAGAAGTTGGGCCGAGCGGAAGGGAAAAGGCAACTTTTTGAATTCAGCGCAGCACACTCTGTCGGTGTTGAAATGTTGGTGTAGATCACACAATTGCTCTTAAAGTAAATTTATGCCAATTTTAATATTTCACTAATTATTATTTGTATTTATTAATTGTCATGTCAGTAGACATTTGTCAATTAGACATTCTTTGGTAGATATTTCTCAATATAAAGTCTTATCTTGGTAACTCCGGGATCACACATGGCAATTTTACTTGCGCATGACTTGAGTTTATAGGAGAGAGAGGGGAAGATCTTCCATTCTGTTCACCTCTCTCTCCCATAAACTCAAGACTTGCGCAACTTAAATTGCCGTGTGTGACCCCGCACTAACATTTTTATCTTTTGTTAGCTTTCACTACATTTTTTTACAACCTATTCGCGATAAGCTTAACAGGTATAATTATCCCCGATTGCAGGTACAGGATAGCATATGTATGGGGAAACGTATATAAGTTAGAAAAAAATTCAACTGCTATAAATTTGGAATATCGAATGCATAATTTTTAAAGAAATTTGAATTTAAGTTGTCAAACTCTGCTTTTGATGGAGCTGCAAATAACGGGTTTTTCAACAGAGACGCTACAAAAGTAAATCTATAGGGACATCAAACGACGTCATATTTTTTCCCGCTCTTTTGACATTTCTCTTCAGTAAGGTTTGCCATTTCATCATGGAAAGATATACGAGCCAACAACGAGTCGAAATTATTAAAATTTACTACCGAAATTTGGAGTCAGTGGCCTCAACTTTAGGAGCGCTACGTCCAATTTATGGTCGTCATAAACGTCCTACCAGATTAACAATTGAGCGTCTAGTGGAAAAATTTGAATCCACAGGCACAGTACAAAATGCTCCCGTGCCAGTGTGACAAAGAAGTGCCCGTAGTGTCGAGAATATTGCTGCCGCTGAGGTTTTAGTTCAAGAAAGCCCAAATGTGTCTCTCACACGTCGTTCTCAAGCGTTGGGCATCTCTGTGACGTCGTTGTGGCGAATTTTGTGAAAAGATCTTGGCCTACATCCTTACAAGATCAAATTGACGCAAGAACTGAAGCCGCTTGACCACCATAAGCGTCGTATGTTCGTGAATTGGGGCTGAGCAACAACTTGAAAATGATTCGGATTTTCATCGGAAAATCATCTTCAGCGATGAGGCTCATTTCTGGCTGAATGGCTTCGTCAATAAGCAAAATATGCGTTATTGGTCAGGCAGCAATCCACACGTAATCCATGAGTCATCATTTCATCCCGAAAAAATTAAGGTTTGGTGCGGTTTATGGGCCGGCGGCGTCATTGGGCCGTACTTCTTCCGTGATGATCAAGACCGGTACATTACTGCGAATGCGAATCGCTACCGTTCAATGATAACCGAATATTTTTGGCCCCAATTGGATAATATGGACTTGGAGGACATGTGGTTCCAACAGGACGGCGCCACAAGCCACACAGCGAATGCCACAATCAATTTATTGGAAACCAAGTTTGGTGAACGTGTTATCTCACGATTGGCCGCGTCGGTCGTGCGATTTGACGCCGTTCGATTATTTCCTGTGGGGCTACGTCAAGTCTATGGTCTATGCCAACAAGCCAGCGACGATTGATGAACTTCGTACTAATATCGAACGTGAAATTGCAGCAGTATCGGTCGATTTATGATTGAAAACCGTCGAAAATTGGGTTCAGCGTGTGGACTTCTGCAAGTGTGCCCGTGGTGGCCATGCAAAAGAAATCGAGTTCCATACATAATGGCATCGAACGTACTTTCACAGGAATAAAGAATTTCATTGGTATCTAAAACCGGTTTTGTTTTATTTAAAAAACTTTTGTAGCGCTCTTTTTGAAAAACCCGTTATGTCCTTTGATCATCTGCAATGATTGAATTAAGTATTAGCATAATCAGGTCCTCGATATCTAGATATATAAATAGTTACCCATTTTATGGCTGGTTAATCGTCTAGATTGGATTCTGGACCACTAAATTGATTATTGAAGTCCATGTTTAAGTGGTATATAAAGAGGAGTTTCGTTTGTAGCTCTTCCACGTACGCAAAATTTTTCCCCGGTCTATAAATAAGCGCTGCAAAATGTTGTTATTTTTTAATTGAAATCACAACTACGTACCATATTCCTTAAATTGATCGTGGATTCAACATTGATTTAGTAAATTTGCCGATATATTCCAATATTAAATTATTGTTAAATATCCAATATAGCTGACAAATATTTTTGATGGCAATCTTTAGTAAAACATTTTTAAAAAACTTCAAACTTCTCAAACTCAAACATTTGAATTTTCGGAATATTGATGTTTATTGGGAATAATTGTTTGCAACCGGAATTTTAATATTTTAATAATTGTATCAACCAAAAGTAACACCACATGGATGGACACCACAATTAAATGGAGTGCATAGAGGACTTATAAATTAAATATTTGCAAGAAAAATCAAAAATAAGTGGTACCACTCCGCATCAAAAGTTTCCATTTAGAGTTAAATTACACAATTACTTACGAAAATTTCGCAAGAGCTGAATACGGGGCTTATGTGTCTTCAAATGGTTGTGTGCAGGTCTTTGTTGTCTACAGGTCTTTATTATCTGTGAGTAGGTACAAGTGATATGAAGGCATAAATTGCTTTCCATATAACTTATAATAAGTATACATAATCACTTGTACAATTCCAGGAAGATAAAAGTTCTTTTATGCAGCAAAATAATATTTATTTTTGTAAAAGACAATTTTTTAATGCGAAATAGAAACCAATATTTTGAAATGGCTTATAAACTGTAGATGAAAATGTTTAAATGAATGTCAATTAAGATTAGACAATGCTGACTTTGGTGTACTGCTTCAAAGTTATCAATAATTTATAGATGTTGTTTTTCGGCCTTATTTTCTTTGTTATTGTATTTCTAATTTTTCCAGCTCAAGGTCTACATAAATAAAAATTAAAAATGTTTTTCAATTTATATTCTTTATCATATTTTATTTTATTTCAATATTTCGACCGTCATCAGCGATCATCTTTAGGATCTAATTTAAAAAACGGTACAAAAATTATTTATTTATTTATTACTAATATCATCATCATTCATAAATAGTGAATAAGCTCGCCTTAGCTTATGTTAATGAGCTCGTGTGTGGTAGTAGAGTGGACTGTATAAGTGTAAGCTATTTAGTTTGATTTATACAATTTCTCGGAGGAGAAATTGTATAAGCCACAAATGGGAAGAGACAATAGGAGAAAATTAGCGTTTTGTGGCGGGTTAATGCGGGTTGTATAGGGGTTGATTCTCACCTTTACGAGCAAAGAAATAAAACCACCGATGGTTTCGACAAACGTTATAAAACTTATATTGTTTATTTCACAGCGGTCAATATGTACAGGTGTTGGGTTTAAACTTAGGGTAGTTTTTTAAAACCGAAGCGGATGAGTGCAGTTGAACGACTGACTCCTTTTGCTTTGCTTCAACTGATGTTAACTCAGTATAACAGTTTAAGAGCTTTTTTTGAGGTAATTCACAATAATTGTAATTTATAAATCCATTTTATAAGGTATAGTTCAATAAATTCAAGGTATGGAAATAGTAAATTCAAATTAAATATGCTTTACAATATTAGAAAAAAAACATAAATTCTTAAGGCTAAACCTTAGTTTAGACAAATAGTATGTAGTTATAAATCTAGGATTAATATTGTATACTTACGTATGTGCAATACATTACGTACATTAAACACCCAAACTTCTAAACACTGTTCCAGTTGCGTCTCAACTGTTTTGTCGTTCTATCTCGTCTTTGTTTTGCTATATATACTACGTTTATACGGCAGCCAACTCGCGAGTAAAATTAATCGCGAGTACTGAGCTCACTGTTTATACGGTAGTTTGCATTCAGGAGTTACAGCGCTTTCAGTGCTGCCTAACTAAAAAAAATATATAACTGTGGCAGCATCAACAGATGTTTTGTTTGTTTTGATATTTAATTATAATTCACTGAGTGAAATTCTTTTCAGTGCGTAAAGTGTTAAATGTCGGCAACAAAAAAGCTTGTTATTGCAAAGCAGTTAAAGCAAGAAAGGAAGCAATGGCTGCAAAAAATAATGCTGCAGATGCAGCTAAGTTATATGGTCTCAAGTGAACGACATTTGTCAGACATTTCAGACATACATGCACGTCAATATCACAATCACAATTGAATTGTTTGTAAAAGAAACATCTGATGCACTACCAGATTTTCATTGTTGAGACATATGGCAGCACTTTAAAATTTACTCGCAAGTAGCGTCGTTACTCATGACTTATTTTCGTGAGTTAGCTACTTGCGAGTAAGGAAATAACTCACCGTTTATATGCTCAAATTTTTTACTCGCGATATTGTTACCTCCAAGTAAGGCGTGCGTATAAACGTAGTAATACACTCATATGTGCACAGTTGTCAGTATCAGTTTTGTAGTTTATTCTGTTCTCACTAGGTACTCGTACGTCCATAATATGAAGCATTTCTAACATAAATCGCTTGCTATAGTGCATGGTAGAATTATCTACTATTAGGTAGTCGCATTAGCAATTCCGTTGTTAAGCCGTCAAAATTAGCTGAATAATGAAAACCACTATGTACACAAAATGTGCAAAATTTTATAAGATTGTCTTACTTGATACAAAGTCTATGCTATTAAATTGCAATTTGGTTGAAATTCTTTGAATTTTATTAACAAACAAAGAGAAACAAAATCGAATTTGACAGCTTACCGACGGAAAAGATGAAAAAACCACAAATCAGCTGGGCTGACGCGTTTACCCGATAGATAATTTTACCATGCTATAGTGTTTCGCATCCTGTAACATTTTCACATCATAAAAGTTCGGAGAGTGGTCCTCTCATAGACGAATTTAGTATAGACATATTAATTCTCTCAATAAATTAATCGTCATAGGTATGGTTGCAACTTAACATTGGATGGTAGACAACATGGGTTCAATAATATCAGATAGATGCAATAGTGCACAACGTCCAACAAAGGAACAACATCCGCATTTCGTGTTTTTGTGGTAAAATAGTTGTGTTAAATACAATACAAATGTATACCAAAAATAAAAGTCAACAAAAAAGTGCAATACATTTAAATTTCATAGTTCTATACGGAAACGAAATGAAAATGATGAATAAACAGTTCTTGTACCTCCACCTGCTGTAAGTTAATTTTTTATCGAATTTCTCTCATTTCCACAAACCTACGAAGAACAGTGTGAAATGAAACGTCAGATGAGATAATTAATGTGTCTATTTTTGGTCAATTGTGTTTTGCCTATTTCGCTGGTCAGATTAATGGCCTGAAATTCTCGTACGTAATTTTGACTTAGTCGTTCCAACATATACTTTGTCGCATATATTAGCTCCGTCACCACAACATTTAATTATATACATATGTATATTAATTCCGATTTGTCATATGGTTCAATTTTCGACTTGGTATTGCTAAATAATGTTATCATGGTATAATCGTTCTTCAGTGCTATGGTGTATTTTCCCTTGTCATAAAATGTAGAGCACTTGAATCTCTCTGATAGAAATGGTATTTATGGCATCGTTTTATATATTTTATCATCTTTATTCCGTGGTTCTCTTTGTGTGCATAACGAGGAATCGATCATTGTCGTTATCGTCTTTTCCGGGAAATCATTTTTCGCCAAGATTTGTTCAATTATGCCCCTATTTTTGTTATTAAATTGTTTGTCGCATTTCTAGTAAGAACAGAATAAACTACAAAACTGACACTGTACACATACTATATATACAGACATGTAATAGCAAAACAAAGACGAGGTAGAAGGACAAAACAGTTGAGACCATAGTGTAATAATATAAGTGGAAGCATAAGCCCAGCTGATCAGGCATTTTGTTATAGGGTTGTTTCTTTTTATCATTCTTTGTTTACGTAGTACACTCGAAGTGTCAAACTTGTCTCATCATTTGTTTTGATTCTTATTGTTCGTTACTAAACGTTTGAAAAGTGTTGTGCAAATTAAATTGATATATAAATATAATTGTAAAGTGCGAATAAGTTCGAATAAATTGAAATCAATTGGAATGTAGTTGCAACGGTAAACTTTATTCCAATCATCTTTATACAACCCCAAACCTTCCAGCAACAACAGTGTCTCTTGATTAGTCCACTCTTGACATACTGGCTGCAGTACGATTTTTCATAGCAGCCGGTTTCTTAGCATATTGATTCAATTTTAGACCAAAATGGCCCGATGGTGTAGAGCAATTCTCCTCTGGCTCCGTCTTAATGGCAACTAGTGGAGCTTTGTCAAGCGAATCTTCCTTGCCCTCTTTGCTTACGCTGGTTGTTTCACCGCCTGTAGTTTTTTTGATGGCTAAACATATGTATATAGAAGAAGTAACTAAAATTACCTACATATGTATGGACTTACCGATGGATACTTACCAATTTGGATCTTAAATGCGTTCCAACTTTCTGCCTATTACTTTTGTTTAATACATGTAATTCTATGCATGTAATTATTTACTTTGGCGTTTTTCCTTTGCCTCTTCTTCGTATATAAAATGATTTTGACATATCGAGTGTATTGTCATAACAATAGTACCACAAAATTCTGTCAAAATCGTTTCATATTACAACAACACGCCACGCGTCGACTTATATTATTAGACTATGCAATACTTGTAGCACGTTCAATGAAAATAAATCGTTTTCTTGCTGTTGTTGCTGCACGTACTATTCGTATAGTATATACAAAACAAATAAATATATGAAAATAAATATTAGCAAAACAAAAGTGAAAACAAAATTGAGGGAGATCACCAAAATATAAAAACAAACTCAAGGAAATCTAGCTAAACATTTTCCGGTGTTGTATTTAAATTCTGTTCATTCGAAATATATACATACATCCATACATACATACATGTATGTATATACATATACATTTATTTTTATTCACACTGCGAATGCCAAGGGAAAAGTGAAAGGCTTTCGTTTAATTTTTGCTTCTTGCCAAAACTTAAAACAAAATTGTTGAAATTATATTCAAGTAACTAAAATTTCATGGTAGTTTTGCAAAGTTTTTGAATAGCAACTATGTATTTATTTTGATAATATACTTAGAGGAAAACAAACAAAATAGACAACGAAGTATGTCATGTTAATATAATTGTAAAAAAATAAAAAAGATAAGAAAATTGATTATTTCAAAAATATACATAGTAAAGTGACAGTAATACCTGTGATTGTGCTTTCCTGAGTTATCTATAATTCCAACGAAAATCAACCATATTTCCCTTAGGAAAATGCAACAGACCATGAAAGTTTTTAGTAAGAATTAGCTAATGTGCATTATTGACCGGCACTGCAACGTACTTTTATCGTACGCGTCATATTCGTTATACATATATCGCTCATTTGCCGGAATGTTGTATTAACTCAAAATTCTTCATTTTTGGACTAAGTACTATAAAATATTCTCCTGACCAAGTTCTTTCAGATGGATTAATTCCTATATCTAAATCTGTGTTAAATTCGTTAGGAGAGCATTTGGAAGTTAGCATTTTGTGTATATTCATATACAAAATAAAACTTTCAAAGTCGATTTACTCGAAACTATGTTTTTTGAGTTAATACAACATTCCGGCAAATAAGCGATATGATATTACAGAAACTTCTAATCAGAGCTCGCAATAATTGGTCTCTTTCATGCTTGTTGTCAGAAAAACACCAATCGTCTACTGACACGATGCGAAACTGTCGCCAAAAAACCGTCAAACTTCGTTCTTCTTTGGCTTGATCTTCACTCAACCGACGACCGTTTTGTTTGCTCGCCCGGCTCATGTGTTCACTCGAGAAACTTTACGTCGTAAAAACTCGGCAAACGGTCTTCTGAGCGTGTATATGTGTGGCGCCTCTGGCTATTACTGCATACGCATATACACACAAATGACCGCCCCATAGAGTAAATATGAAGTAGAGCCGCCATTTGTCTCATCTGACGTTTTCTTTCACACTCTTCGTGATGCGGTCGGTGTGATAGAGGATGTTTGACGAAAAGTGATATACACCAGGTGGAATTACAATATCTTCTTGCTTTAATTTTTCATGCCATTTTAGTGAAAAACTGTGAAATTTAAATGTGTTTTAAACTTTTTTATTGACTGTTATTGTTAGCATACATTTGTGTTGTATTTAACACATTAATTTTAACACACAAAACGAAATGCCGTTGTTGTTATTTTGTTCGTTGTTTTGAACCATTGCCTCTATCTGGTATTAGTAAAGCAATTCTTTTCAACATCAAACGTATACATCACACGAGGACAAATGTCAGAAATTTGGTGAGTGAAAGATTTTCTCTACCCCTATTTACTCTATGGACCGCCCTATCCTCCTCTCCCTTCCTCTTTAATGCTTTGCCTGTGACGAAATATCTAAGGCAACAACATAAGGCAAATGTAGCAATAAAAATAAAGACCTTTTATGCGGACCTTTTGTTGTCTTTGCTCACTTACTGACTCTCAGTAGCTGAGCGACGAACGCATGGTAAAATGAGTAAGGTAAACTCGTTAGAACAGCTGTTTTCAACATGTTTCTTGCTTAGGTGTCACTCTTATGTCAAATTCACATGCATTTTGTTGTTGTACTTTTTTGTTTACTTTTACAGTAGATACACCCATGAAGAAAATTTGACAGATTATGGACACCAAACAAAAACAAAATGCCTGTGTTTGTTGTAACAATTCCTAGTGCGTTTACCTTACTTATTTTACCATGGACGAACGGTTCTGTTCATGGTAAAATAAGTAAGGTAACCGCAGTAGGAATTGTTACAACAAACACAGGCATTTTGTTTTTGTTTGGTGTCCATAATCTGTCAAATTTTCTTCACGTGTGTATCTACTGTAAAAGTAAACAAAAAAGTACACAAACAAAATGCATGTGAATTTGACATAAGAGGAACACCTAAGCAAGAAATATGTTGAAATCAGCTGTTCTAACGAGTTTACCTTACTCATTTTACCATGGTTCTGTTCATATCGACCGGTCAGTAAGAGACCGATTCGTGTGTTGCGCTCAACCCGAGAGCGAGAACAGGAACGAAGTGGAAAAGAGGGTTTCTGTTCAGACACTGAACGATTCCGTCTCATTTTTTCGGTCTTTCGAGTGACCAGACCGCGCAAATAAATTTGGTTGAGCATATTTTCCGAGCTCTGCTTCTAATACATCAATTTGTCAATAAGTTTCATATTAAACACCATTTTATACTACTCCGATCAAATTCCTTAGTGGCGTAATTAACCAAATACGTACACGCTGAAAAAAAACGGTCTCTGTAACATATTCTCCCAAACACATTCTGGAGGAACCATGAATTCCATTTATATAAAATAATTTTATATAAAATAATAATTACCGGTACGGAAAAAATACTACGAATAATTAACGGACGTTTGTTTGTTTTAAAAAGTGTCGCCACAGATCTTTAAAAAACAGCTGTTCTCCATATCGTGATATGGAGCGAAATCATAGTAAACTTTCGTGACAAACTTTATATCGCGCTAAAGCGTTTATACGTGTATTTTTTTACGTATCGTGATATGATATGGCTATATAGGCCACCGTATAAACGTAGTAACTGACTTAATCATGTTAGAAGTATATATTAGGTAGTCGCATTAGCTATTCCATGGTTAAGCTGTCAAAATTAGCTAAATAATGAAAAACACTATGTACACAAAATGTGAAAAATTGTATAAGCTTGTCTTACTTTTTTATGATACTAAATTGCATTTTGATTAAAATTCTTTGAATTTTATTAACAAATAAAAAGAAACAAAATCGAATTTGACCGAATCGAATATACGCACATTCAGGAATGTTTATGAAACAGTGACTGAGAGAATAGTGCAAAAATACAGACACACAAGATTGACTGTCTTATTGTCCCTCTTTTATTCTCTTGCTCTCGAGAGATCATAAACAGATCAGAAATCAGATATCATAAACACAGCTATATTTGGATCGCAAACACATATATTATAACATATTAATCATTGTTTCTCAAACATGTAATATTGAATAGCAAACACAATGTGTATATTATATTATAGTATGTTATATTTGCAACAAGCACCAAACACACATTGTATTTGCATCCAAATAACAAAAAACGACAGATTTTTCAGTCTGTAGTTGATTTCTTAAAAGAAACTACGGTAATCAACAAGACAACACCTCATTTTTGGTTGAATAATATTAATAACTATAAAAATGTTAATTAAATTGTCCAAATATCTTAAAAACAATTGCCAGAAAAGCCGAAGTAAATTAAATATTAAAATAAAATAAAATATATAAATGATTAAATTAGTTCTTCAAAATTACAATATTTCCTTTAAATCAAAGCAAATTTCACACTTTGTTATACTTGTATCAAATAATCTCATATTAAAGAAAATATTATGATGTTTATGGAAATTAAATACAATTTATCAATATTACGAAAATGTAGTCGTATTATTGGGTTCCTCACAATCTCTTAAATTTGAATTAAAATTTAAACACAAACAATGTGTAAGAATCCGTAACAAGGTACACGAAGTAATTAAGAGTCTAAAATCTACTCATATTGGTATATTATGATTTTAAATTTTAGTATCAGCTCGAGGTCATAGGTATGAAAAAATAAAACGAAGTTGTATAATTTTCCTTTTATAACAATTTATTTAGTTTGAAATATTTCGATCATCTCCGTTGATCATTTTCAAAGATCTAATATAAGAAAAACCCAACCCGTAAAAAACATAGTTTTTGACTATAAATTCTTTATATATGTATAGCACATGGTTTTTTATTTTATTGATTTGTATGGGAGGTACCACGCCTCTTTGTCCAATCCTGCCCATATTTGCAGCAGATCTTAGAATATGTACACCTAACCAATATACCAAATTCCTGGGTCTGAACCCAATTTTTAACAACGCGAGCAGTATCATGCTGAAAAATGAATGAAAGGCGTTCAAAAATGTCATTGAACTCGACAAAAGCAGTTTGGAGTAAGTCTTTGTAACACAAAAGTCAAACTTTAAGCGCCATTGTAGGATATGGCACCCCAAACCATTACTCCTCCATCTCTGCTATAATGGCGACTTATAAATTGTTCCTCCTTCCTGATATCCTGAAAATAAGTAATTAAAGCCACCCAGGCCATCGATATTGAAGGCTAATCTAAATTAAAACATGTTTACGAAACCAATAGCGAAAATACGGTTAACTTCAACAGAGCTCACTGGTTTTGTTGTTATTACAAAAACTGAATACCCTCTTTTCAATAGCATTAATATATTTTTGGTGAAATTTGAGGGAATGTCATAATGATGAAATACATTTTTAATTTCAAGTGAAGCTTTCCAAAATTTCATGAACCGAAAATTCTTTCTTTGCCAAAACTTCGTAGGCAAAATCAAGTACAGGGTTGTTACGAAAACAATTGTATTGTAAGTAATACCACATGCGTTAAAAATAGAATGGGGTGCAAAGATGAATTATTAATGAAATATTTGCAAGATAAATTTTCCGTTTACAGATAAATGACAAAATTTTTTACGAAAATTTCGCAAGAACTGAATACGGGTCTTAAACAACGATATGCCAATCGAAATTAACATTAGAAGCAAATTTGAAATTGAGCAGTCGGTGGATGTATGGCATAAAACGTTAAAATATAGCAAACATTTTGGATTGAGACAGATTTTTTAAAAGCAATAATTTGAATACATCTCATAGGATGTAGAAAGTTCCATCATTAACTTGCTGGGAACCTCTTATAGTTCGCGGTTTGTATATCCACTTTTTTTCTTTGTAGTTTAGCCACATTTGATTTATCCTTTGAGCAGGGATGTGGTGTCGGAGTTGATTGTTTTCAGCCCGACTCTGTATTAATAAAATTACTTAAAATTTAAGATATCGAAAGTAATGTACTTGGGAGTTATACTGGATCCCAAATTAAAGTTTAGACACCACATATCATATGTTGTTGGCAAAATAAACTTACTTATCCGGTCTCGAACAACCCCGGGGGTCAGGCACCTTACAAAATGAAGATAACATATTTCGCCAACCAGTTCGATCTTTTGCCTTATTTCTCCAGTTGGCAATACCAAGTGTACGCAGGGATTCGTCAACCTGATCCCTCCAGCGGAGTGTTGGTCTTCCTATTTTTTCTTCGTTCGAGTTCGGTTTCGAAAACCCTTCGTGCTGGTTCGGCTTCATCCATTCTACTGACATGGCCTAGTCAGCGCAATCGCGTTACTTTGAGCCGCTTAACTATGTCAATGTCGGGATATAGCTCATGGTTCATGCATTGCCGATACTCGCCGTTGTGCACTATGGGCCATACATTTTGCTTAGCATTTTTCTCTCGAAAACTCCTACAGATGTTTCGTCTGCTTGCGATAAGACCCAGGATTCTGCGCCATAAAACAAGATAAGTTGTGTGAGAGTCTGGTATAGCTGGACTTGTGTTAGAGGGCTTTATCTCTAAAGTGCTTGCTTAGCCCAAAATAACATCTATTCGCAACCGCAATTCTCCGCCTGATCTCAAGGCTCACGTTGTTGTTTTTGTTTACGGCAGATCCGAGGTATATAAATTCGTTCACCTCCTCGAAATTGTAACAGTTGTAACATCAACGTTCACGCTTTGGTCTAATCGCATGGAGGCCCTGTTCGGTGAAACCATTAATGTCCTCATTTACCGTCAGACCCACTTTTGCTGAGTCCTTCTCAATTCTTGAAAACACCGCCGTAACTTCTCTAACTGTACGCCCCATTGATATCTATATCATCAGCATAAGCGAGCAGCATGTGACTTTTGCTGCTGGCTGTTTTATTCATGTTGACTGCAGCTTTTCTCATAACAATCTCTATTAAGATGTTACACACGGAAAGAAAAAACTCGTTCCTCCCCAACGAAATCACAGATAACTGAAGTTCATTTGGGGTATGTAGTTGGGAGAAACGAACTTCTGTTAAGCCATACATATCATTTCGTTTGGGAGAACCGAAAAATGTTTGCAGCAAACGAGTTATGAAAAACATAAGCTGAAAAAAACGTTTGCGAGAAACGAAAAACGGTTCCGCCAACTGTTCCCTCGTTTACAGCAACCGAGTTGTAGTTGATCCTAACGAAAAAACGTTTGCGAGAACTGAAAAACGTTTGCAGTAAACGAGTTATGAAAAATTAAAGCTGAAAAAACGTTTGTGATAAACGAAAAACGGTTCCACCAACCGAGTTGTAGTTACTCTATTCAGTACATTACTTAGACATTAAAATTTATATTTATGGCTTCCATAAAATCTTTTTTGTGTAAATTTCCAACTTTTATGATTTTGGTTTTACCCATAAAGTTTGTTTTAAAAAAGTTGGAATTGTTGTCTATCTTTTCAGTGTCTACGAACGCGTCCGTCTCGACTTGCATTAAAATAACAACTAAAAGCGCAGCAAACTACAACGCGCCAGTTGTCCATCCAAGATATATTGACAAGGCAAAAGCCTTTTATGTGTATGCGTGAGTGTGTATGCCAAACGAGTGGACTATGTATACAGTCGACAGAAAGAGAGAAATTTACGTTCTTCGTACTCATTAGAAAAATGGCTAATTTCAGTTATCGCAAACGGTTTTTAACTTGCGACAAATGTAATTTTGTACTCGTTTAATGCAAACGAGATCTCGTTTGCAACAACATGATACACATTTGCGATATATGAGTTTATTTGGGAGAACTACATAAACGGTTGCGATTAATAAATTAATACAAATCAATCAAACTATTGTTGGGTGCGACACCAAAAAAAATGATGGGGTTCTGTCAACGGTTTCTGGTAGAAAGGTCTAAAAAAATATACGTGTAACGGCGTTTTGCCAGATCTGATCAGATTTTCCTCGAAACTCTCCTGCAACATATCGGCATGCAAAATTGTGGGTTTCTTACTTCTGAGGTACAAACTATTTTAAGAAGTTTTATAGAAAAGATTCAGATAAACATTTTTGTGGAACAAATTAACCCTCTAACTGTCACGTATAACCATAATTTTTACTTTTTTTTCAAAACTCGCAAAAAACTGCTCGCGTGGTCAAAATGTTCCGCAAAAATGATCGCCATAAAATTTCACTATATGTGTCCGAACTCTCTAAAACACAAATCTGAGCCCAAGTGCTAGATAAAAGATGAAATATGATAAAATTCATTATATTATGTGGACTATTTTTAATGGAAACAGCAAAATGACAAAATTCATTATTAACCCTTAGAAGGCAGTTAGTTTTTGATTATTATCTACTAATTGGGCTAAGATTTGTGTTTTGGAGTGTTCGGACACATATACATAGTGAAATTTTATGGCGATAATTTTTGTAGAATATTTTGACCATGCCCCCCGTCATTTTGGAGCAGTTTTTTGCGAGTTTTAAAAAAAAAAAGTAAAAATTATGGTTATACGTGACAGTTAGAGGGTTAATTTGTTCTACAAAAATGTGTATCTGAATCTTTTCTATAAAACTTCTGAACATATTTTGTATCTCAGAAGTAAGGAACACACAATATAACATGTCGATATGTTGCAGGAAAGTTCCGAGGGGCGGAAACTTTGACCCGCCCTAAAAAAAAAATTCTGATCAGATTTGGCAAAACGCCGATACACGTATATTTTTTTTAGACCTTTCTACCAGAATCCGTTGACAGAACCCCATCATTTTGAAAAAAATCTATGTTTGTCTCACAGTGTTATTAATCCCTTTTTAATTTTATTGTAAATAAACTAAATTGAATTGAATTGAATAATTTAAAGCGTCAAATATGGAAAGTTAATTAAGAAATTAAAAATGTTTAAAGTTGTAATTTCCTATAAGGCTAAGAGATCATGTTTTCTACGGTTAGTGGAAAAAATGTAAATGCCACGGGTGGGATTCGAATTTCCATTCGCTGGACGATTGTTTCCATGTTTTTCCACGATAAAAGGGTGCCTAATTACTCTACTCCACTTTTGTTATTCCACTGAAAAAAAGCCACTTATATTCGTCTCAAGTGTCACTGTCTCAACTGTTGAAAGTGCCACTGAACTGTATGAATGAATAACCAAGTCAATCAAACGAAGATCGTCAATGATCATACTCATATTACTTACACTGTGGAACAAAATCAAACTTTTTCGAAAATAACAAGGAGGGGTGAAATTTTGCCCCTATTGCACAGTCTTACGATGAATCGGCATAGGAAACCATGTTATCCTTACATGTTATTTACAGGATGTGTTTAACAATTCTATGTAAAAATTGACGAAAAAAATTTTTGTGGAATAACTTAAACCTCTACAGCCTCAATATATGGATCTATTTTGTTCTATTTGTGGAAAAGGGTACGGGGTTAAAGGGGTGTAACGGGCTACAATGTACTACAAATATTTGCCTCATAAAATTCTACTATAAGTTTCTTAACACAGCAAAGCTCAAACCTCAACTTGAATGCCAGAAATAAGTCAAAACTGAAAATACATTTCAGGGTTAATTCCGTACTTATTCCGAGTTGGCGTGAAAATGTCCCACAAAACTGCATTTTAGGGGGTTGGGGTGCATAGAAAAAATATTTCACTATAAGTCACCGAACAAAAGAAAGCTGTAGATACAATATATACAAATAAAAGATCTTTATAAATTCGGGTATTTAAGCAAGAATTTATTTATTACATTTTCCTTTTAGCTTTTCCTTTAGTCTATGTCGTTATCAAACAATGTCCAGCATTTGTCAGCTACAAGAGAATTAATGCTCTTCCCTTTATATCGTTCTTCAATAGGTGCACATATTTGATGAAATCGATCACCATGTTGCCAACTGATGCTCAAAATAATCCGTATGAGAATTCAAAAAAGTAACATACACGCTGAAAAAAGGGCATCGGTAACATATTCTCCCAAACATACGGGCGGATCAATAAGTCCGTGACTTTGTGAATGAAACACAGTTCTTTTTTTGCAAAAAAAAAATTATTTTTCCACATAATCTCCTTTTAGCTCAATACACTTAGTCCAAAGTTTCTCCAATTTTTGTATCCTTCCAAAAAAAAATAGAATTTTTCGAGGTCCATAAAATAGGCATTTGTTTGATTAATAATTTCGTCGTTGGAGTTAAATCTCTTTCCACCGAGGCATTTCTTTAGGTTTGGAAATAGGAAATAATCACCGGGAGCTAAATCCGGAGAATATGGCGGATGAGGTACCAAATCGTAGCCCAATTCATGGAATTTTGCCATTGAGACTACACACGTGTGCACCCGTACGTTTATGGTCAATTGAGAGCAAACGCGGCACCCATATTGCAGACAGCTTTCTTAAACCCAACTGATCATTTAAAATCGAAACCACTCTGCCATATGAAATGCCTATGGCATCAACAATCTCACGCACTTTTACTCTTCGATCAGCCAACGCCATATCGTGGATTTGTTCGACAGTTTCGGGTGTATTGACCTCAATTGGCCGTCCAGAACGTTCAGCGTCATTTGTACTTGTGCGACCACAACGAAAGTCAGTAAACCACTTTTTTTTACCATTGAAACCAATGATGCAGACTCCCCTAGTATTTATTAAATTTTTTCCTTGGTTTGATTGGCGGATTTTTTCGCACTTATATTTGCACTTATATTTGCATCTAAACAACAAAAACGACAGATTTTTCAGCGTGTAGTTTCTCAAAAGCACTTAGCATGGTGTCGACTTATATTCGAGCAGTAGGCTAACAATATTTGCCTAGGTTCAAGCAGATGAAGAGTTTTCAAGTCTCCAGCTAATATTTCTGATTTATTTTTAGAAAGACTCAGCTTCCGTGCCAATGCATTTTAATACTCTTGCGATATTAATTCGCAGGCTTCCTTGATGGCCAGTACCTCCGCTTGGAAAACGCTGCACTTTTATGGGAGTTTGAATGATAAATTGAGGCTTGCCTCTTCGGAGAAGATACCCGAGCCGATTCCACATTCCATTTTGGATCCGTCCGTAAATACTTTGGTGTTAAAACCTGTCAGTGGTTCCCCTTTATCCACTCTATTCTTCTGGGAAACCTGACATCGAATAGGTTATCGAACGTCAATGAGCGGTCGTAGTAATAGGTGGTTATATTGACTTCTCTTGGGATTATCTGTAGTATTCTCGCATGTGCGTTGCTCTCCCAGATTCCAAGCGGATTTAGTCGGGTAGCACTCCAGGCCGCACAAGCTGCTATGTGAAGGTCAGTTTTGCGGAACGCAAGAATTATTCTATAAAATTATTGCTTTAGTTTGGGGTACCCGTTCTCCACATTGATGAACATTTTAATAAGAGAGCTGGCTATATAATTTCTGCCTCTACCAGGAAAACATTCATTCCATAGATCACAGTACATTGCTAACATTCTATGTATAGTGAAGACAATTTCCAGATAAAAATCACATAACGGCTACACAGAGATAATTATTTTTACGATCTGTATTTCGCTCCTATTTGCATAGGGTCTTCTGCGTACAGTGCATTTTATATTCTATATTTGATTTTCATTTAATGTCTTATCATTGACTTTGGCGTAAACACATATATCACATTGGTAATTTTTGGGATTATAAAATTATATATTAAATTCATTATTAAATGTTTTTCAATACGTACGTATGGGTACAAGATCTTCATATGTTTCATTAAACAAAACAAACACCTTTTGTAAATTTAAATGACTTTCCAAATATTTCCGCGATGCTTTTAATCGGCTGTAGTGCGAATTAAATCAAATATCTGTATTTCTATGATTTGCTTTGTTCTACGCACGTCTGTAAATGGGAGCAATCGAAATTGTATGACGTATATATATATATTTTCAATAGGAAAAACCATAATTTTGCATGAACAAATTTCGTGCGTTAATTTTTAGTGCTTTTCGTGCGTCTGGGAAGGAAGGAAACTGATAAAACCATTAGAAAGAGCATGCGAGGATTATTCTGAATATATATTAATCTCAAAACCGAGAAATTTCACTTACCACATCCGTATTTTGAGATAGCGATATATCATATGTTTCTAATTTTTCGACCTTTTTTTGATTAATTATTCTCGACTAATTGGTTTTTTCTCGATATTTCGATTTCCTTTTTCAGGATAGTTTTTATATTAATTATAATAAACAAACATCAATACAAATTAAAATGAAAATTTTTGACAATTTGTGAAAAGTAATACTATTTATACATATTATAATACAGTAATAATAGATAGAGTATTAAAAATAAGTGATAATAGATTTCATAAGAAAAATAAGGAAATAATTAGAAATATATTAATAGATAATAGTTTTCCTGATAAACTCATTTGCAAATTAATAAGACAATACAATATTAGAAAATTTTTAGAACCGAGAGTTTATAAATCATTAACTTATGTACCGGGGTTTTCGGAAAGGATAGAAAACTCAAACATATTGTTACGAATTACCTTATTCGTCCTTTTTGCGTTGTTTTATTCCCAATAATAAAACAAGGTTCGTTTTAAATTACAATAATTACAACGGTTTCACTTCCTTTTATTTTACTTATATAGTAAAACAGTTTACTTTATTTATAACACTTTAACAAGTCTTGTATTTTACTACCAATTCGCGTTGCTTACTTTACGGGGTTTAATCACAAACTGAACTCTCCATTCCAAAGACCTCCGCTATTTATACCAACTCACCATACTCAAATGAAGGTATATCTAGCGAATTCAAGAACCTTCTAGATGTTGTTGTTTATCTTTGTAGAACAATCCCGAACACAAGAGAATTATCCTTACTGAGGTGAATTCATGCTACTGGTTTAGCAAGCTGGTACATTGTTACAATGCATACTTTCAGGCGCAGCACTAACCGCCTGTTATTTACATACTGTTAGTAGAGTCATTAACAGCAAGCAAAAGCTTTTACTTATTCGTAACAATATATAACAAAGAAGATAAATAATAATATTGGAAGATTATTTACGAAAACTAAAGATAAAGAAGAAGCTCTCCCCAATCCCTTCATGGGATGTAATGGGAAACGGTTTTTTTTTTTTTTAAAGATAAATTAAAAAAATCAGATATGTCAAATTTAGTATATAAAATACCATGTGGTGGTAATGATATTGAACAATGTGAGAAAGTATATGTAGGAACAACAGGGACTAAATTAAAAACAAGAATAGCAGGACATAGACATGACCAAAAGTATAGGAATTTTTTTTTTCACATTGACCAATACTCAGGGGATGCCCCCTATAAATGCCGAGCATTGCATTGGACTTAGGAAGTAGGGATAGAGTTGGGAGGAAAAAGGGTATAATGTTTGATTTGAATCTCTCGATATTGAAAGAATTAGGGAATACACCCGCCGGAAGTTTATTCCACATACGAACTGTACGGCTAAAAAACGAATTCTCTCTGTAGTGAGTAGTTCTATCCACAGGCCAAGAAATAACAAATGGATGTGAACTACTGGAAAAGCGCGTTGAGCGATTAAACGCTCTAGACGCGTGTATCTCATATGAACACTTACCGTGAAAATACCGATACAAAAGTGATACGCAACTCACGTTTCGACGATGCTCTAAGGAAGCAACAGAGTTGGTTACCCTGCTATCTCCTATAAGCATCATCGCTCTCCGTTGTACGCGGTCCAGAAGCTCCAATGTGAACCTAGAGGCACCAGCCCAAATGTGAGAGTTGTATTCCATTTTCGCCCTAATATATGAAATGTATATATTGAGGAGATCAGATGAGGACACGTTAAATACGTGATCATTCCACCGAATATCACACTGTATTTGCATGCCAAGAACTTCAAGAGCATCTGATTCCTCAATGTCCACACCATTCATAGAAATAGGTGACAGGGACATGTCATTCGTGCGCTTGTGCGATAATATGCAGCACTGGGTCTTACGCTCATTAAATTCGACCCGATTCGACCTACCCCACTCCGTTACCAGGCGAATGTCCTGGTTGAGTGAGTCATTCATCATCCGTCTCCTCTCATGCACCGTGGAAGGACTTGGCCGACTATCAAATGAATATGAATGACATATACTACTGTCATCCGCAAATGAGTACATTGGACTCGAAGTAAGACTCAAGAGGTCGTTAATAAAGATAAGAAAAAGAGTAGGAGAGAGGACAGAACCTTGTGGTACCCCACACAAGATACAAATCGAGAGAAGTTACTACCTAAATCAAAAGCATTAACCTTGGACACGAGTGCATCGTGCCAAACTCTATCAAAAGCTTTGGATATATCCAGAGCCACTATAAAAACTATCCTGAAGAAAATTTCCAAAGGAAATCGAAATATTGAGAAAAAAACAAAAAACTTTTATGAAATCTGAAGAGACCTTAAGCTGGAACAATTGGTCGAGAATAATAGCGATATATCTGTAAACATATATATTCAGTACAAAATTATTGTTTAGGTTGAAAAAATTTTGAGGGTGGTCGTGTGTTTAATGTTGGCTAGCTTACATTTTGTCTCCATGTCATCAAAATGACTTCCTACCATCCTTAAAAATTTGGAAGTATCACCAAATTATATTAATATTTTCCAATTTGTGAAATGGCATCTAGTTTTTGCTTCAAGTGCATGCGGGAGTTTAGGGGGTTAATATTTTTGTCTGAAATTTTGTGTGGGCTTTCAACTTGACCCTGTAGCTTCAATTTTTTTTCGACCCGGCCTAGCGTGCAGTAGCATTTGTTAGTGGCAATTCCTTAGGATGAGATGCGGCATTATCTAAAAATAAAAATAAATTCTATTGCAAGATCTCATTTTCTTATTCAATTGATGCAACCACCAGTCAGACATAATTTCTCCCATTATCCAGGCCTTTTTATTAGATTTCTAATCAACGTAGATCGGTTGTAGGGATGTGTTTAAATGCACGTGAGCGTGCTGATTTGCCGATGACTAGCAGTATTTATTTTTCTCCTCAGGCCTGTAACGTATGCGGAATGAAATATTAACTGACACATTAACAGTAATAAAAACATTTATTCTTGTGCTAAAAACTTCAAATTAATATATGTTAAAATAGACAGCTTAAACTCATTTTACAAACAAAAATCATATCCACGGCGATGAGCTTTTCTTTATTCTTATGCACGTTATGCATAGCCCCTTGGATTTCCTTCATGTTCTTCTTCTGGAGCTCTTTTTTAATTTTACTTCTTAGGCAGTCCACGTTTTTTGGCTCAAGAAGTTTCAATTAGCCTTAGTTGTGGGACGTTTGGGGGGTTGTGGTCCTTAGGTACAAATTCTATGCTTAAATTTGTCGAAGAAGACTGTGGCTCTAGCACAGTGTGACGACGCCAAGTCCGACCAAAATATAATTTCGTCATTCTTGTGATATATATCGCTAAATTTCTTAAGTACAGGAAGAAATTTTTCAACATAAACTTGAGCGTTTACAGATAAGCCCGATTTTGTGAACACCGGCTCGCTGATGCCACGCTCACTTATCGCCAGTCAAAATAAAAATTTTTGTGGGGACGTATTAGGTGGTATAGTACAGGGTGTTTCAAAAGTGACCACCCTATTGGAAGATGCTCTTATTTTTGCAAATGGCCGCCAATGTCAAATCTGTTTTGACATTTGTGAACTAGACAGATGTAGAATACAAGTAAACAAGCCATGGAGCGATACACTCCCCATGAACGCGGAATAATGTGTCTATTTTTTGCGTAACAATTCGTCTGTGGTGTTGGCTCAGCGCGAATACCGTCGCCGATTCCCCAGTCGTCCGACACCGACTGCGCAAACACTGCTCCGTTTGGCCACTAACCTTGAAGAGTATGGGACCACACGAGACGATGCCAGGAGTGGCCGGCCCCGGAGCACCCGTTTTGCCGGGAATATCGCCGCTGTTGCCGATGATGTCGAGCTGTCGCCGGAAACATCGGCCAGACGCCGTGCCTCGCAATTAGCCATCAGCCGGTCGTCCCTATGGCGAATTTTGGTCAAAGACCTGCGCATGTTCCCATACAAAGTCCAGTCCGTGCATCAGCTGCTGCCTGTCGACCGCCAAACGCGTGTAACCTACGCCCAAGCCATCCTCAATCTCGTGGTCGAAGTGGACGATTTTTCCACCAAAATCATAATGAGCGAAGAGGCTCATTTCCACCTCAGCGGGTACGTGAACAAGCAAAACTATCGCTTCTGGGGGACCGAAAATCTACGAGTGATGCACGAGGAGCCATTACACCCGCTCAAAGTGACTTCATGGTGCGCTGTTCACGCTGGAGGAATCATCGGGCCATTTTTTTTTCGAGAACGCCGCTGGTCAAACGACAATCGTGGACGGTGCGCGCTATAGGACCATGGTAACCGAGTTTTTTCTGCCGCAATTCGACGTATTGGGACTGGAGGACATGTGGTTCCAACAGGACGGAGCAACGGCACACACTGCGCGAGCCACAACTGATATTCTGAAGGCGGCGTTCCCGGGTCGCCTCATCTCTCGTTTTGGCGATTTGCACTGGCCCGCAAGATCGCCCGATTTAACCGTTCCAGACTTTTTTGTGGGGTTTTTTGAAGTCCCGTGTTTACGTGAAAAAGCCCGAGACCCTGTAAGCCCTCAAGGTTAACATTCGACACGTGTGCCAGAATCTGTCGCCCGAAGTTCTCGCCGAAGTGATGAAAAATGCCATAAAACGAGCCCGTATGGGAATCAATTGTGACAGCGCCCATTTAACCGATATCATCTTCTCAACTTAACCTTTAAAATTCTAAAGGTTCAAATAAACATAATCAAAAAACAGAATCGAAGTTTTTCATTTAGAACAAAATGAGAGCCAAACAACATCGGATGACTTCGTTTGAAACACATTGTATTAGAGAGCTTAGAATATTGTTTTGGAGTCAATTCATGACCCTCCACTGTAAAATAACTCTCATCATCCATGATGCAAATGTATGGCGAGCATGTAGCAAACAAATTTTTTATAAAACACGTAGTCGTTGTTGAATGATAAGCGACTGTTTTTTAAGACAGCTGGAACGGGGGTTTTGCACACTTGACTACTCCCATATCTGCTACGTATTTTTTTTTATAGTTTTATCACTAGCATTATATTTATTTGCCAACGCTCGATAAGATTTTGCAGTATGTCCCACAATTGCTGCGTCCAATTTAGCTCGAGTTTGGCTGCACTGCAAAGCACATTTTCTACTGGAGCCGCTTTTTCTATTTATTGATTTTCCATTCTTGAAAGCTTTTATTGTCTTACAAATAAACGATTTTTTGAACTGCATCTCAGAAAAATGACGAAATATATCATATTTGCTTTTTTGTGGATTATTTTCACAAAAATTACAAATCAACTTGCGACGTTCTAATTCGTTAAGTGACATTGTAATTACTAATGTTAGTTTATCGAACTGATTTCGCTAGCCAAATAAATACTGGAATATTACCGTTACTTTTTCATATTTTGTTGTGATATTCTATTTTGTTTTGTTATGAGAATGATTGTTGGAAATCAGTCCATATTTCACTCCGCATACGTTACTGACTCCACATTAAAAGAAGTTTTGACCTAAACTGATTAACATCCTTTGGGTTAACATCCGAAGATTCACCAGATACGCTCTTGAAAGCCATGTTGTGTCGTTTACGCTGTTTCTGCAGCCGTCCATCCGACGCAGAAATCAAGGAATCAGCCACCAACTCAGATATTCCTATAGCTTTGTTCTTTACTATCGGCCTTAAAAGAGGAATGTTCTTTCGTCTGGGCACCGTAAACCAATCGTAGCATTTGGCATTTTCTTGTAATATTCGTAACTTCTTAATTTTTTAAAATGAGAAATCTCCGAGAACGTAGTTTGTGCCTGAGCTTCTTCTTTCGTTGCTAATTTTACGGGAGATTTTGTAGGAGTTTGCCCAGGGGAGATTAATTTGTTCTAAAAATCCCGTCAAACGCATGAGTCCGTCCACGGCAGTTGTCCAGGAGTAGAGCTTTTACTATAGATGTACCAGTTTTCAGCCTTCTGGTTCAAAAATTACTTTTGCCACGCCCCTCCTCCCACACATCGAAATTGATCGCTCCCGCCAGCCTTCTAGTTCTAAAAATCACTTTTACTACTCACAGACCAAATTTTGCAAAAAAAAAACAACTTGACAGGATTAACCGCTGTCTAATAGGGCGTTTACATGCACTCGATCTTGCAGATCGACTCCATAATTGGCAAATCACACTATTATCATATGATTTCTCATACATTTTTTGTACCCAAGATCGAGTAAATTTAGCTCAAATCATTTCAACCGCAGAGTTGTATATGTACTTTCAGTATGAGACTGTGTGAAGATAAAGGAAATAATAGCTACAGCGCGTCCTTTGTCAACTTTGTTCACTAGGTGCTGTCCTGTACTAGTGTCACTTTCACTGAAGTTTCCCATAATTCTCATTGACGTTTATTCAAAATTGTGGGAAATTTTTATTAAAGTAATTTAAACAAGGGAAAATGTGACAAAATTTAAATGATTTTATATAATAAAATTTGTTTCTTATATAAAAATCAATTTCAAAGCCATGAGGCCGGTGTTGGTATATCTATAAGAGAAATACCGTAAAACCGCCCAAAGATGAACATGTCGGAACGCCTTTTTAATCTAAAAACTTCCCCGGGCAAAAACTTTAACAACTTCTGTGGTCGCAGATGCTAAAATCGTTAGAGGAAGAACCAATTTATTAGGACTTAGTCGGTGGTGTCACGGCTTTGCAATTCGATTGCCATCTGATATTCTGCTTTAAGTAACGTGTTGTATTCTTGTTTCGAAGTGATATTTTTATTGAAAATAATTTTTTCTTTTGATATGAAATTTTAGAATTTTAATGTCATAGTATTTGACTTTTTTTTTTGGGAACAAAAATATACCATTTATTGCTATCAACGACATCTAGAAAATTACCCATTACATTAAAATGTTCCCAAAACTTGTGCTTCATCTATTAGTTTACTTTATCTATGCTATCAGTCATGGTAGAATTATCTATGCGACTACCTGCATTAGCAATTCCGTTGTTAAGCTGTCAAAATTAGCTGAATAATGAAAAACACTATGTACACAAAATGTGAAAAATTGTATAAGCTTGTCTTACTTGATACAAAGTCTATGCTATTAAATTGCATTTTGATTGAAATTCTTTGAATTTTTTTAACAAACAAAAAGAAACAAAATCGAATTTGACAGCTTACCGACGGAAAAGATGAAAAAACCACAAATCAGCTGGGCTGACGCGTTTACCCGATAGATCATTTTACCATGCTTTCAGTATGAGACTGTGTGAACATGAAACGGAAATGGGGATTTAAAGGAAACGCACTTCACTGAACATGTACATTAATGACAACACATACAAAATGATTGATATAAGAGGTAGTGTTATAATAATAGCTGATTTTACTTTCTTTATTTTCTAAGTACATAGTTACAAAATTTCGAGAAATGTGTTGTGTGGATGACTTTGGGTGAGGGTAGAAGCGTTAACCCAGCTGATTTCCTTTGTTTTCAGGAAATGATGTAGAATGAGAGACCAAAGAAGACAGGAACTAATGTTAAATAGTATTTATTGATACTAATGACAGCTAAATTAAATGTTTATGTTGTTGGCATTGAACGAAAAACGCATTCCCTTTGATTTCTGTCCGTTTTATGTCCAACGCAAGTGTAAAAATGGTAAAATACAGCAGCACATAAAACTCTATGAAATGGCCTACTATCTCGTCGTCATGAAGAGGCATCCAAGAGAGTAATGGAAACTCTTAAGTAGTACTCTATGTTTCATCGTACCCATAGAGGAAATTAGAATACAGAAGTTTATTCTCTCAATATTTGTAACTTCATAGGTATGGTTGCAAGTAAACATTGGATGGTGGAAAGCATGGGATAAATAATATCAGATAGAGGCATTAGTACAAAACGTCCAACAAGGCAACACCAACGGCATTTCGTGGTTGTATGGTAAAATAGTTGTGTTAAATACAACACAAATGTATACCAATAATAAAAGTCTACAAAAAAGTGCAAAATACATTTAAATTGTAAAGTTCTATATCCAAAACGCATGAAAAAGTTAAGTCAATAGTTCTTGTAACTCCACCTGGTGTAAGTTAATTTTCGTCGACTATCTCTCATTTGCACAAACCGACGGTGAAACGTTAGGTGAGAGAAATTTGTTCTCTATTCTAAATATTCCCCTATGATCATACCGCGTAAATGTCAAAGTTGTTTGTGTGAGTCAGGCCTAATTTTTGACTGGTTATTTAAATTGGTAATCAGTTGATTTTGATTTATGTTTGATCTGACTTTAAATATGAAAAGAGTTTTTCAGTGCTTTGTCGAATAATCTTACTACCATGTGGCAACAGTAACAAATGCTACGAAAAATAACCGGTATTCATACATTTATCGCCCAATCGTTACAATGCATCAAACTGACGCCATTTGCACATGAAAAGTGATGTGATAAAATACAAAATATTTAATGAAATTGGAAAATATTTGAGCAGAGATAACATTCTTACTGCACCACGAGTTAAATTATACGTTTTTATTGTTATTTCAACTAGGATGGTGATTATAATTGTTCACATTAACAATTAAAGAAGCTGTGTGTTTGTTCTTCTTGTTTTTTCTGCCAAAATCATATGATCACTTGATCATAGTTTAAATGCCTAACTTTGGTTGTTTAAACAGCAATCAACTATTACCCTAAAAATTAATTCAGAGTTTCAACAATGTTTGATCGTTGATCAAAGATGATTTCCCACTTAAAAATTAGGCTTCAGGTCGGTTCTATGCCACAGCTGATCAACCTTAGAGTTGGGAAAACATGCAGAATAAAGAAATAGAAATAGCGACAGGTAACTGGAAGTATGTAGGATTGCTCAATGCTTTTTCTACACCTATGCCTTTGTGCCTTGAACAAAAACTACAAAACTCATTAACCAAGAGTATTTTTGTGATAATTAAATCTAGGAAAATGGGGATAACATGTGAAATAAAGCAAAATGTAACGAAGTGTTAGAGTAAAATTACTTATAGAGATGGCAGTTAACACACAAAATTTATTAAAATGAAGATTTGTATCATTCTGAGTGGGTTGCCAAGTCTATATAACTCTTGCTCCAACTTTTCCAGTGACATTTCTTGGTTACCGGTCCAAGGCAAACACCTGTTGTAGACTCTACCCGCCTTATTAATAAAAAGTTGTGAGAGGTTGGAGGGACGTTTTTTGTATGAAAAACTGTCCCTCAAACTTCTCGTAACTTTTTATGAATAAGTCCGTATGTATTTTATATTACTCTATGATCTACATATGTTCACAAATGTATATGCATATGTGATATTTTTATCAGCTGATTTGCACAATAATGCTTATGCTACTACCGTATATTTGTACCTTGGATATATTCCTACTGATTTTAAATTGTAAAACTGAATTTTTTCGGATTTTTGATTTCTTTCCAAATTATAATAATGTGTTTTGTTCATTTTAAATTTTATAGGTTGCTGCCATGTACGAATTTTCATCAAGATTTCCAAGTACCTGTACATATACAAGGCATCATCACTGATTGTTCTTCGAAATCGAAGAAAAAACTGTTGCAACAAGATGCATTTTCCTTCATACAGGTTAGAAAAACAAATGACAATAAAAAACACAATTCATTCAAAAAAACGAAGCCAAACGGTCCACGCAATCTTGGAGTTCTCCTGATTGGTATCGATAGTTTGTCACGCATCAATTTTCGTCGTAATATGCCGAAAACTTTAGAGTACTTGCTGGATAGTGGATGGTATGAGTTGCAAGGCTATAATAAGGTAAATATAAAAAATTGAATTTAGTGAAATGTTTCTCGTACTTTCTATTTTTACACAATTATTTAAATTCGGGAATTATGTGTCGCATAAATTGCGGATCCCATATTAAATCGCACACTTTTTTCATGACGATTTTAGCTTGAGTCCAAATTCGTTAAATAAATTGACAATCTGTTATTTTAGTGTTGTCTGCCTTTTAGGATTGCCAAGTTTTAAATTAAGCAACAAGTGCTAAAAGTAGAACCAACAAATCACGTTTTCATTAAAGAATATGGAAACCTCACACAGTTATTCCAAATTAAATGTAACAAAACCAAAAGAGACTTGCCGATTTTAAAAGAATACGTTTTATAATGAAATTGCTGTTTTTCGTTTTCTGTATTGATTGTAACTCTTTACACCTATTTTAGTTTGTCACTGTTATTACACTGTAAATTCACCATCTGGCGCTAACACCATCTACATCAATCGGCCATCTTGAATCAACAATTTGACATTAGCTTTGTTTCTTTACTTTTTGGGTAAAGTTCGGGTAAAAGAGAGTAAAAGCAAAATTCTCTCTCAAATACTCAATATTACCCAAAAGTAAAGAAACGCAAAAAAACACTTTTCTAGCCCGAAAACAAATATCAAAACACAAAACATAAGCTTGACAACAAATCTTACATATCATGATAATTTTCACTGTTCATTTGCACACTTCCCATCTTCTTTAAATAAGCACTCTCAAAGCAATCACTTTTCAAGTTAATAAAATTGTAAATTCAATAATTTTTTTTGACTTGCGTTATTTTTTTCACAAATAATACATATGTTTTTATGTTGATGTTTCGAACAGCTGATTGTTTGACACTTTGCCCAAACTTACCCGAAGAAAAAGTTTGGGTAAGTTCGGTAAAAAGAAAAACGCATTTTGACGTTAAGAGAAACAAAAAATCGTTCTCATTTGCCCAATTTGTGAGTAAAGAAACGCGTTTGGGTTCCCGCGGGATCCCGCGGTAATGTAACTCTTGGTTATGCTTTTTAATATGACAAGACCAACCTGGAAATCTTCGAAATATATAGGAATTCCCACACTGATTCTAAATAAGCAAATTTTTTAATGTTTATCCAGAATTGTCCACTTCAAACAATTTTGAAAAAAATTTAACGTTTTTATCCAAAAATAGACATCAAATGTTTTTAAACGAATAAACGGTCTAACACATTTGGAATCAAACAAAAATAGTGTAAGAACAATGAGGCACAAGAGACACTCTTGAGAAAATCGCCACAAATTTTTTATATGCACGCTGAAAAAAACTTCCCCTGTAACATTATGCTGGAACCAAATTTTGTTTGGAACATCCATATACTTACGTGCAAGCATTGTTTTCGTGAATTGAAGATCAGCTGCCTTTTTGGTTTCTTTGTTGTCTGTCACATTTTTGCTTTCAGCAGTTTTCAATAAACAAAACCATATTTTTGTCACAAAAACATATATTACATCATTCTAATCATTGTGGCTCCAACATGTAATATTGAATAGCAAACACAATGTGTTTGGACTCAAGTATACTATATTTGCGGCAAGCTACAACACGTTGTATTTGCATACAAACAACTAAAAAAGTCAGATTTTTCAGCGTGTGAAACCCAGAAGTTGTATATGTTTGGAAAGATCAATTTTTCCCGTCTAATGACACCCACTTCTACCTATGAGAGCAACTTTTCCACTCATATTCCGAACAGGCAGAAATGGAAGAAACGCATACCAGATAATAGAAGGTATTTGGACTTCGATACTGATGGTTCTAAATATTTGAATATTACTAAACACGAGCAGTTTTTTGACGATGTATTGTATCTAACTATCGAAATTCCAACCATGTTTAAATACATAAGCGTGTAAAAATTATGAAATAATCAAGTTATGACGCGAGAGAAATGCGTTTGAAGGAATCCCGTCGACATATTGGTTCTCTTTTACGAGGGTAGCCGAATTGCCCACTTTTTTCCTTCTCTACTTGTATTCATCCTCTTTTTCTGCAGCTTACAGAGCTGTATTCCATTGGTAACACTGCCAATTACGGAAGTAAAGATAACAATCAGTTACGAGTACACTGGCAGAATTTTTTAATCTAGTTGTGTGTGATAAAGCGATAATGAATAATTTCCTAATATTTAACTGTGTTTTACTTTGAATATATATTTTCGTGCTTTTTCGTGTTTTTTTCGTGTCACAGTACTCTCGACTTGCACGCTCTATACACGCACGATATTTTTTGACACTGCACAAACACAAACGGTGCTCGCACGAAAGTCAAATTTCCAGCACGGACACATCGTGCACACGCGTGGCACATCGTGGCACAGCAAAAAGCACGGCCCGTGCCCACCATTAGTTCCAATCAAGATGTTAAACTAGGGTTTGAAGTCTATTCTAAATAGCTGGTCTATATCTTGCACAAAGCTTACCAGCCCATTGTAGTGTCTCTCAGGCCGAAGTAATTGCAATCGAAAAAGTTTCCGTCTGGTTCTGATGAAACGTTATGACCACCTGGTGTATCCACATCTCCTCAGTCAGTCAGGCTGCTATAAAATCTCTGCAATGTTTATTCCTGACTTCAAGAACTGGCCACACCTACCGCGCATTTCTAAGTGATATTTTCAAGCATTTTGACATCTTCCTAAATGGGTGCCCGGGAGACAAAAACATTGCAGGGAACCATAGAGGTTATGAGCTGGCGAGATTAAGGACTATCTTACCCGTTCCACAGGATATGAAGCAAACCAAATCTTTCAGACACGCGAATGATAGATGATCTTGAGGCACAAAATTCAGGATCAACAGGCAAGTATAAACAAGTTATGACCTGAATCGTACCCTAAACTTGATATTCATTCCCAGACAAAATATCTTCAAGCTTGAAGCTGCGATCACTGGACATTATTTAACAGACAGACACGAGTCTGGAATTGGAATCTCAGCTCATGATTTGTACATAAGCTGTGGGGATGAATATGAGGACGAGTGCGTCAAACACCGCACATGCTACTGCCCGGTATTTGGTATGAGTAGGATAATATCTAGAAATCTTACTTCTTGCTGGATCTAACAGACATTCAGGGCGTTACGCTGAATGATCTTCGGACCTTTTTACAGACTACTAAGTGGTTCACCAGGGACTAATACACGTTTATATTCCAGCCACACCCTGGAATATCGGGATGAGGTATCATATGGCTTGATCATATGGCCTTAACCACACCACGTCAATTTGCAGGTTTAGTCATAGGAACGGAATATGACGTGCCGTGGTACCACAACGGTCCTCATTGGACTAAGAGTGGCAGCCACTTCTACCTAACGTAGCCTAACCATTCGGTCTAGTTAGAAAGGTTCAGAACTTTTAAGAACTTGTATGTGATATCATAAACAAGACCTTTAACCCATACTAGGAAATTTTTCACATATACAAAAGTGTTGTTTTGTAGCACCGTGTTATTATTGGTAATGGGTGATTCAAAGGTATTTTTTTCAGAAAGAAGAAGTAATCGGATAATCTTTATTATCATACAAAACAACCACTGTTTATATATATTTTTTAAGGGGTTTTATTCTGCCGTCGGTGGTGCAATGGTTAGTGTGCGCGGCTCCTGTACATGTTAACGTGGGTTCGATTCCTGCTCAGACCACCTTATATTTCTTTCAACGATGGTCACCTCGCATAGTGATGACGACACTAGCGAGTACTTAGCCATAAAAAGGCTTCTCAAAAATACCGTTCGGAACCATTGTAAAACTGTAGGTCCCAATCAGTGAGTATAAAAACTAGAAAGGGAGAGCACAGCTCACTGATTGTGAGCAGTTCTCCCCAGTCCCTTCATGGGATGTAATGGGAAACCACTTTTTTTTTCTTTCAGCTGTGGTCCGTAACTACATGGTCCAATTTAGGATTCAATTTTCGATGACGCGTTTGAGCATTTCAAGTGGTACTATTTGGAGAATTACGCAAGTAAAGTTGGCTCGTAATTCCTCAAACGTAGCCAGCATAGCCATGTCGATTTTAGAATTGCCGTAGCCTTAAAGCAGTGGTAACCAACCCATAGCCTCGCGAGGCAGATAATAATCGTATTTGTCACACACACACGATCGGCAACTCGGGTTCGGTTTTGCCTACCACTGTCTTAAAGGAAAACGTCTATCACATGTTCACCAAATTGTCTTTGCAATAATGTCATGGCTTCAAGGGCTGTGTGGCAAGTAGCTCCCTCTTGCTAGACCCAAATACAGTCGACATCACGGGCTTCAATTTTAGGCAAATATAGTTCGTTAGCATGGTACAATAAGTGGCATCATTCACAGTTACGTCCCAGCCGGACTCATTTTTGAAGAAATATCGACCGATGATTACACCATCCTATAAACCACACCAAACCGTTCTTTTGTTTGGATGTAATGGCCGTCAGTGGTTTAGTGATCAGTATGTGCGGCTCTTCCACATGAGTTCGATACCGGCTCTGACTACCTTAAATTTCTTTCGACGGCAGGCACCTTGCTTTGTATTTAGCCATGGAAAAGCTTCTCAAAAAAACTCTTCGGAACCACTGTAAAACTGTATGTGCCAATCAGAAAGCCCACAGCTTACTGGTTGTAAGAAGCTCTCCCCAATTCCTTCATCCGATGTTATGGGGACCTATTTACTTATATTTACTATTTAATGGCAGCTCTTGAACCTCTTTGGGTTGGTCTTCAGCCCAACTATGGCAATTTTGCTTCTTTACGTAGCCATTAAGCAAGAAATGGCCCACATCGATGTACAACATTTTGGCCGAAGACAGTGAATCTTCTTCTAACCTTTCTACAGTCCAAATACTGAAACGGTGATAATTAGGAATCTCTCAGAAATGAATTTTGAAAGTTTATTATTAAGCAAAGATTTCTTTTCCTATATTCTTATTAAAAAATTAGACAGCGAGAAAATAAAGTCATCTTTAGGGTATCAAATTTTTATTACATGTCACTGCCGACCTTTTTTGAAGTTCCAGCCACCATGGGTCACCGCTCCCATTTTGGTGAAATGTTTCGAAACTCTTGATATCTGCTTGAATATTTTCTGCAAAATGAAACGATTTAATACAAAAACATAATTATAATATTTTTTTCTTAATAACCACAAAAAATCTTATATCGCCGAGACAGGAACAATTATAAATTCTTTGAATTCTTTTAATATAATATTTGTTTTTTTGTTGTGGTAACCGAATTAAAAATGAAATTCCGTTGTACCTACAGAGTTCATGAGAAATTTGGTTACAGCAACCGAATTGACGACGAATTCGGTCAATGTAACCGACTTAAGGGTTAATTCGGTTATTCGTTTGTGACAACCGAACTGATGCCAAATTCGGTTGTGGCACCTAAATTAATGCCACATTCGGTTACTTTAACCGGATATTGGACCAATTTCGGTTGTTATATCCGAATTATTTCCAAATTCGGTTGTTCCAACCCAAATTTTGGAAAATTTAGTTGACAGAACGAATATAATTCTAGATTCAATTGTCACAACCGAATCAATAACGAAACGAGGTTGGTTCAACCGAATTACAGTTGTGAGGACTAAATTCGGTCGTGACAACCTCAATTCGGTGGTGGCAACCCCAATTCGGTGGTAACAGCCGAATTCACGGTTGCTACAACCCCTTTTCAACCAATTTGTTGTCTGGGTGTGCGGTGTTTTCGAGAATTGAGAAGGAATCAGCTAAAGTGGGTCTGAAAGTAAATGAGGACAAGACAAAATTAAAAAATTAATGGTTTCAACGAACAGGGCCTCCATGCGATTAGACCAAAGCGTGAACGTTGATAACCGCTATAATTTCGAGGTAGTGGGCGAATTTTTATACCTCGGGTCTGCCGTAAACAAAAGCAACAACGTCAGCCTTGAGATCAAGCGGAGAATTGTGCTTGCGAATAGATGTTATTTTGGGCTGAGCTAGCACTTTAGAGATAAATCCGTCTCTCGAGTGACAAAAATCCCGCCATACCAGACTCTCATACAACATGTCTTGCTTTATGGCGCAGAAGACTGGCTCTTATCGCAAGCAGACGAACATCTGTAGGAGTCTTCGAGGGAAAAATACTCCGAAAAATGTATGGCCGTATAGCGCACAACGGCGAGTATCGGCGACGCATGAATCATTAGCTGTAAGAGCTTTATCCTGACATTGACATAGTTAAACGGCTCAAGAGCACGAAGGGTTTTCGATACCGAACTAGAATGAAGGCGAAAAATAGGAAGACCAAGACTCCGCTGAATGCACCAGATCGAACTGGTTGGCGAAATATGTTATCTTCGTTTTGCAAGGTTCTTTTTGCAAGGATAAGTAACGAAGTAAGTAATTAATTTGAGAACTGGCATTTGAGAGCTGGAAATATATTTTCAAGGAAACTAAGTGTTTATACAATGAAGTATTTTCTTATTTTAAGCTCTTTCCTAAATTTTAGCCATTAACGTACTTGATTTAAAAAAATAATTTGTTTGATATATGGATTTTCTTCTATAAGATAATGCTCCTACAAATTAAGAAATACTACATACTACATGACAAAATTGGTCTTTGTTTAAGGAAATTTGTGATTTATTCAAAGAAGAGGTTACTCATTTCATGTCCAATCGTGCTTAACGCAAGTAACAAATGAACTTGATTTTTTGAAATATTTAACCCGTTGGGAAGACTTATTACTACTTTTAAAGGGAAATGTTCCACAATTTGAGAAAACATGTTGAACTTTATTTCATGACATATTTAAAAAAACATATAGGTTCCACAATCGAAGGAAAAAAGGATCTTAATTTAAATTCAAAAATCTTGGGATCCCTATGAAATTACATTTTCCTTAGCCTAAGCCCATTTGGAATTAAATTTAATATATATCTACAACAGTATTCAAAATGTCGCACTCTGCATAGGTCAAATTATGGACCCTTGTAATTCTGGGTACGTTTCTGGATCAATGTGGTCCCATGAAGTACATCTAGAAAGTTCGAACATTAAATTATATCAATCTAATACTATTTATTGAGAGATTTTTCGCATTTGAGATAGTAATGTACAAGAGAGGTAGGTGTAAAAGTGAGCGGACCACGCCCATTTTTCGTTTCCAATCTCACGTAAGCCGCCGAAGTTTTTGTGGCAAATTTCGTGGTCGCAAGTTATTAATTTTGGCATTCTAAAAGTGCAAAAAGTCAAAACGAGCACCGTCTGGGACGACGTCGGCCTTGATGGCTGGCCGGTGGCGATAAATTGTATGTGTAAATGCTTAATTATAAATTCTTACTCAAAACTTTGCATTCAATATTCAGCCAGTCAGATTTCGTTTTCGTTCAATAGAAATTTTCGTTCAATAGAAATTTTAAAACATTTGATTTTTTTTTTTAAAAATATTTTTAATAAAAGCAGAGCAATTCCAAATAATAATATTTTTTAAATCTTTTTTTTATCACATATCGGAAGACTTCGACATTATAGATTATAGAATTATAGATCTTTGTAACCAAAAATTTAAGTTTCCGAAGCTGATTCAAAGTCAGAGTTGCAAACTTAGTGCGTTTCGCGCTAGATTTAGAGCTTTTCAACAACCCAAAAGTCGAGTTTTTCAAAATTGGCGCGTTTCTTAAATAACGCGATAGATTAGCGCTTTTTAGTGCAGGAGAGTTTAAAAATTATAGAATGCAAAGAATCTTAGGCCCAATTTTTAGAACTATTAAAAATAAAATTTAGTATTGAGCAGTGGTAATCTTGTTCAAGGAGGATGTAGAAGTAAAAAATAAATAAATGGTTTCCCGCTACAACCCACGAGGGGATTAGGGAGAGCTTCTCACAACCAGTGAGCCGTCGACAGAAATTTAAGGTTGTCAGAGTAGGGATCGAACCCACGTCCTCACAAGAGCCGCGCACACTACCTTTGCACCACCGACGGCCGACGGATGTAGAAGCAAAGAAGAAAAAATTGGAGCAATTTCGCGAACCTCGTAAACGAGAACAAAAAAAAACGAGTGAAGCGCGTCGTTTCTCTACTCTAACTCTCTTACTCTCATCGTTGAACATTTCAATACACGAGCAGTTTTCTGAAGGTGTTACAGTATCTAACTATAGAAAATCCAACCATGTTTAAAAATAATAAAGACGATTTAGAATTAGACGACCAGAAGATGTACGCAACTTGGCAACCCTGGTAAAAGAGATCCAAAAAGTGCTAGGAGTTCACTCAAATGCATTTCTCTCTCGCGTCATATCTTGCTTATTTCATACTTTTTGCATAGTTTATGTAATTTTACTTCAACATGGTTGGAATTTGTGTAGTTATATACAATAACACTATCAAAAAGCTGATCGTGTTTTAAAATATTCAATGAAGAGAGTAAGAGAGAGAGTAGAGAAGTACTAGGGTTTCACTCGTTTTGTTTGTTGGCATTTGAGTGAAGAGAAATTTTGACTGTCTACTTGTACATCGTTTTTGAAAATAAAATTACATAAAGTATGAAATAATCAAGTTATGACGCGAGAGAGAAATGCGTTTGAGTGAATCGCGTCGACTTTTTTGGTTCTCTTCTATGAGTGTTGCCAAATTGCGCCGGTTTTTTCTTCTCTACCCATTTTGTGGGAAATCTTTTAGAGAATAGCACCTTCGTGGCAAAACCACGTCGGAGATTGTGTCCAGAAGTCTGTTCAGAAATATTTGTATTTTTGTCATAAAATTTATCATTTGATACTTATAATTTACTTGAATACTAAAATGAGCATAACAAGTTATTTTAAAAAAGAGTTTTTTAAATCTATTCTGAGTTTTATTTTAAGTCGAAGTTAAGCAGGAATCACAATACAAGCAACATTTTCAATAGGCGTTCGCAATGTAAGCAACAATTTACTTCGAATGCCACATAAAGTGTTGTATTTTGAATATGAATAAAATATTTAAATACATGAAATATTTACAATAAACACATTCTGCAGATAAAATTATGTTGAATAATATAGTTTTTGAAACAAATGGTTTACAGTTTTATTGACATTTCTTAGGTTTGAAAAGAAAACTAAAAAAGAAATTACAGATGAAGCGCCATCTAGGTGTGAATTAGCCCCGTATTCAGTTCTTACGAAATTTTCGTAAGAAATTTTGTCATTTATCACGAAACCGAAAATTGCGGAGTGTTACCACCTAACTTTGATTTCGCTTGCAAACATTTCATTAATAATTCCTTTTTCCATTCCATTTTATTTTTAACTCACGTGGTGTTACTTTTGTTTGTTAAAATAATCGAAATGTCGCAATTCCGGTCACAAACAATTATAAAACAATTATTTTCCAACCAACGCTGTAATTGATTTTGCTTACGAAATTTTCGCATAGAGCTGAGTACTAGGCAATTGAAAAGTGAACGAAATTTTCGGTTCATGAAATTTTCGTTATTTGTTATACACGTACTTCTTATGGCAACGAAAATTTCATAAAAACTGAGGCTTGAAGTACAAGTAGATCTGTCTGTAGGCAGACAGAACTTATGTAGTAGTTTTGATTTTTAATAACAAGTAATTTCAAACTCCAATTGCAACATTTTGTATTTATGTACATTTAATTAGCGCTTTTCGGCGCGTTTCGAGGAGGATCCCCGCGCGTTTAGGTTATAAATAGTTGAAAACGCTGATCGAAGGGATTCGATCGTATTCTAGTCGAAAGAAATTTGAACTGGGTTCCTCAATCTTGTAATTTCATGTGGAACGAATCGTAAAAATCTCTCTAAAAATCGATCAAAGACAGTCGGTCGAACGGAGCCTTCTGACTTAAGGGACTCCAATTTCAGTCGAAATCGAGTGACTTGGCTCACGATTGAGATCAGGGAGCAGAGCAATATTTTTGAGATTTTTTACAATTTCTTTTATAACTCTGAAAAATAAGAACAAATATATTTTAAGAAAAATGGTGTATTATATCGTTGCCTGAATCTTGATTTGCCGTATACGCCAAATTCCCGTTTTGAGAAAAAGGACTTCAAATTTTAAAATCTGATAACCATCGGGCTTATACGGCAAAAGCTGAAACCAATGAAGATAGAAGAGTGAGGATCAGGGTGCGGCCAAATTTGAGAGTTTCTCGTTCCAAATCCGTTTCTAACTCAAAAACGCCACGTAACTCAAATGACACATTGGAAAAGTGAACAAATAGTTGACAAAAAAATATAGTGTTTGAACCATAGAGTAAATCTTTCACTCACCAAATTTCTGACATTTGTCCTCGTGTGATGTATATGTTTGATGTTGAAAAGAATTGCTTTACTAATACCAGATAGAGGCAATGGTTCAAAACAACGAACAAAATAACAACAACGGCATTTCGTTTTGTGTGTTAAAATTAATGGGTTAAATACAACACAAATGTATGCTAACAATAACAGTCAATAAAAAAGTTTAAAACACATTTAAATTTCACAGTTTTTCGCCAAAATGGCATGAAAAATTAAAGCAAGAAGTTATTGTAATTCCATCTGGTGTATATCACTTTTCGTCAAACATCTCTCTATCACACCGACCGCATCACGAAGAGTGTGAAAGGAAACGTCAGATGAGACAAATGGCGGCTCTACTATAAATTTTCTCTATGGTTTGAACAGCCAGACTAGGAGTATTTCCTTGTGTGTGGCTGAACAGGGGACAACCCTAGACTCTGTACTGTTATCTGCACTGTAGTTTACTAAATATAACCACAGTTGGTCACCATACCTCGTATATAGCATATGGGACTATAAAATCAATGTGACCTATTTTGAGTGGGTGCCACTCATTGCTTGACTTATGCATGGGACTTAAATTGATTAATGGATTATTTCAAAGTTAGAATTTTTCAAGATAAAAACGTAATTACACAATTGCACATCTGAATTGAAAAAAAGTATTATTTTATTCATAACAAGAGGTAGAATGCAAAAAACGATAAGACTTATCATGTTATTGAAAGCTAATGTGTTTTACACTGTTCTACAATTTGTGTGAAAAAATAATTAAAACCCAAAAGATTCAATTAGAGTTTCTAATTTATTCTAGAATTTATAATTTCCAATATTATTTGTTGCCTCACAATTAGCAAACTTTTGACCGAGTCAAGGTTTAAAGTATCAGTCGGAGGAAATGACTTATATGTTCATTAGGGTAATAACTTTTTCCATTTTATGCAAATATCACATCTCCCCAGACAAAATCGTGTAGGGCATGGACAAATATTAAGAACTGCGTTTTTATTTTTTCGCTATCGTTAAAAAAGGTTACGCACCAAACGCGTTAAAGTTTTGAATCAAACGTGGAATAAAAATAGTACAAGATATATATCCGCTTTGTAAAACATCGCGTACTTTGAACCTAAAGTTTATATCTTACAATAACTACTTTTAATCATTTATTGTTATTATTTGTTTACATACTTACATATGTATAAACCATATTTTTTTTTTACCAAATTGAACTGAAATAGTTTTTTTTATCATTAATACAATATTTGCCATTAGAAAAGCCCTGGGGAGAATGTTGTCTAAAAAAAGTTATCGCCCTAATGTACATATGTCTTCCACTTGGAGTGCGCTGTAAATATTTTAGAAAAATTTAAGAATTATTATTTTTAAATCCACAAGACATGATATTTAAATCCATTTTTCTCAATTCTTTGAGTTGTTTGTATATATGTATTTGTTCTTACAGTAGGATGGTATGTAGTCTTCTTCTTATCTTTTAATTCACAAGAAATGATATGTAACGTAATTTTACTGACTTTCTCATGGTGGCAACTTTGTGTAAGAGTCTAAACATAATCAAACACGCTACAGGCGACGACGTTTTTTCTACATAGGTTTCTTATGACAGGGAAAATTCGTCACGAAAATCCGCTGCGGCTGACAACTCGCCGCTAGAATAGAATCTTTTCTAAGTTCTTGGCGGCGCTCTCAAGAAATCTTACAATTGAGAGAACGAAGTTGCCACATGTTCATGAAAATTATAAGAGAAACCAACACATAAAAGATACATGTGAATGCAAAAGAAAAGTAAAGGGTTAAAAATAATTTATTGTTAAACACAATACAATAAAAGTGAGTACATTTTTAAAAGCAGTAAAATCACTTTAATTCATAGCTCCGAGCGAGTTTCACTCTCTACTCGAATTCGAGTACTCCTGCGAGTGAAAAAAAACGAGTATACTCTATTTTTCTATGCCACTTGAATAAGAGCGCATATGCTTTGCTCGATTTCGAGTGCGAGTAAAATACGCTCGAAATCGAGCAGATTATACGCTTGCCGAGTACTCTTTCAGTCTTTCTCATCCAGTGGAAAAATAGAAACTGTTTGTAGAGTAACTCAAACGGTTGTTGGTGTTGCTATGGACTGAGGTGGGGAGAGGTGACTGACGAGGGAGGACTGGGTGGCCAAGAAGAGAAAAGCAGCAGAATGTATTGTATTGTAAGGGACCGGTGATTTTGTGTACAAAAATACTCGCGAAGACGATTACTCGAAGATTACGAGTGTTATAAAAATTTATTTAAAAATTTAAATTTATTTATTGCACGAGTAATAAAATAAGGATGGAAATGAAAAGAGTATATGTGTAAAATGCAGTGTTTTTTTAATATTTTATATTTGTAAGTACATAGTTCATTATTTAATTTTAGTATCAAAATATTGTCGAGTGTTTATTTTTTAATGCTGGTTTGTCTTGATGTCGCTATTAATGACAATGCGCTAAATGCTCGTTCTACGGAGACTTGTGTAGCCGGGACTCCGAGTATAACTTGAAGCAGTTCATATAATTGTGGCTCGTCAACTGTTTTGCAATTCTGCTGCTTTGCTCTTCTTGGCCTCCCAGTCCTCCCTCGTCAGTCACCACTTCCCACCTCAGTCCATAGCAACACCAACAACCGTTTGAGTTACTATACTTGCTACTACACACACACACACTCACACAATAATTGTCAAAAACAAAACTAAAGCCAAAGAATAAAATGCTCCCCTCCTCAGCCCCATCCTTCCTCCTCAGTCACCACTCCACACCTCAGTCCATAGCAACACCAAAAACCATTTGCTTTACTATATTTACTACTACTACACACACACACGCACACAAGTCAGCAAAAACAAACAGTTTCTATTTTTCCACTCGATTTCACTCTTAAGAGTAAACTCTCACTCTATTTCGAAGATTTTTACTCCCACTCTTCATTTTTAAAAAGGAGTACTCGCGAGTACTTCCACCTAAAGCAAAAGAGTGGACAGTAAACTTTTTGTAACACTCGTACTCTTCGAGTACTCTTCTTCGCGAGTATTTATCACTGCGAGTAAAATCGAGTAAATCTGAGGTCTGCTTTAATTCCTATATAACTATAATATTATTTCTCCAAACTTTCAAATAAATTCCAGAAAAGAGCCGAAAATATATACGACGCAGAGAGAAAAAAAATCAACCGAAATCGCCAGACGCTCTCTCTCTTTTGTTCCGTTTAGGAGCTAGAAATTTTTTTCGTCGCCGTCTGAAGCGTGTCTGGTTCTGTTTGGACTCTAAGGCTGAAAATTAGGCGGTAATTTCAAACATCGCTTTAGCACTCCTTACAAGATAAGGGAGTGGGAGTATCCAGCTGTTTGTGGTATTGCCCCGCATTTTGGTGTCTCATCCCGACTTGAATCTAAAATAACAAACCGACTGTTTACAGATACGACGTATTATTTTATATTATTAGTCGTATTTTAGCTAAATACCTGTATTTCTCTTCATTTTTGTATTTAAAACCAATAAAATTACGTATTTTACCCATTATGTCGTGCTTTTTGGTCACAACCAGTTGATCAGGATAGATATAACCAAAAACACGTCTATTAACAAGTAAAATAATTAATTTAAATTTGTTTATAAAACCTAATTCTTTCATTTCCAGGTTGGCGATAATACTTTACCCAATCTTATGCCTTTGTTAGCGGGCTATACGAAAATGACCACCTATTCCAAATGTAAACCATTAAATGTCGGCGGCTTAGACAACTGTAATTTCATATGGAATAAATTCAAAGAGCATGGATTTAAGACAGCCTATGCTGAGGACACAGTGGCCCTAAGTACTTTCAACTATCACATGAAAGGATTCCTGAAGCCACCGACAGACCACTATTTTCGACCAATTGCCTTGGGCTTAGAAAAGACAATGAAAAAGAAACAGAAAGCCTCTCTAAACTATTGCATTGGCCGTCGTCAGGCTGGGGAATATATCTACGATTACGGTTTGGAATTTGCCACTCGTTATCAGAATCGTTCCAACTTCGGCATATTTTGGACCAATTCGTTTAGTCACAATTCATTCTCTACAGCGGCGACAATGGATTCAACAATGATGCGTTATTTGAAGGAGCTGAAAACTAGAGGCATCCTGGAACAATCCGTTGTTGTGTTTTTTAGCGATCATGGCAGAAGATGGGGTCCATTGCTACAAATGCCCGAAGGTTTCCTGGAGGAACGTCTGCCAATGCTGTTCCTATCACTGCCATCATGGTTGAAGCGAGAATATCCTGATTATGTTAAAAATTTAAAATTAAATCAAAAACGTTTGGTGACACCCTTCGACATTTACATGACGCTGCAAGAAATATTGCATATAGCAGCGCCTAAGTATCGTGTAGCACAGGCCGATGATTGTGCCAACGCTCAATCGATATTTCACGAGATGCCCGAGAACCGAACATGTGAGGATTCCTGCATACCGGAGGCTTGGTGTACATGTATACCCTATATGATAGCATCACCCAAGGATGTCGTAGTGCAACGAGTAACTCAATTGATAATAAATGAAATAAATCTTTACTTTGTTGCAATGAATATCACATCACTTTGTAGTGAGTTGACTTTGCAAGAAATATCACGAGCTCAAATACGCGATCTGGATATATCGGAATCCGGAAATTCATATATTTATGTGATTGAATTTGCCACAAATCCTAAAACAAACCCGGCTACCGTGTTCAGTGCCACAGCCAATTATGATCCAAAGCAGGATAAGATCCAATTAAATGTCGACGATATAGCACGTCACAGTAAATACGAGGATACAGCGAAATGTACGGATGACAAACAGGCCAAAAAATATTGCATCTGCAGAGATTCTTTGAAGTCGTAACGAAGCGACAAATCTAAAACCAAACGAGGGATTGATGCACAATTAACTAATGACGCACAGTGGTTTTGGGAACAGGAAAAGAGAGTAAAGTTAAATTCTAGTGGAATGGAAATAAAATAAGTAGCAAAGCTGTGATGTAGAGGGTAAATTAATAAATGTTGTCTTTACCTACAGAGATGACAATTCAAACCGCTTGAAATTATTTTAAAACAATCGATAGTAAAAATTTAAAATATTATGACCCGAAATTTTGGATTATTTTCATTTTGTTTGGGATAAATAAGATAAATTTTTATTAAAAAATTAGATAAATTTTTGTATTCCATTATTCCAGCTTAAACCTTTTTTTTAAAAAGAAGATGGTTTGCAAATGCACGTCATGATTCCTGGCAAACCGTATATCTATTTCAGATCTAGCTACAGATCTTCATCAGCGGTTGTTTGGAATTGTTTGGGGTTGCTTGAGATTTCGTGAGCATCTCGCGAATTATAAATATCCTACCTTAATTCCCAATATTAATTGTAAATTTTATTCGCAATCAATAATTGGTCAGGAACACAATTATTACTACAGTCTGTTGCCTTAAACCACTGTACGTTGGTCACTGTTCCATTAGTCTATTATTGGCATATCATCTTATCTTCATCTGCCAACAGTTAAACATTCTCGCAGTTAATATCCGCAGTGATTGCTGGCAATTTAGCCCTTCTTCTGTTGCTCTCTGTGTTTTCAGCTCGTCAAGTATCTAGTATCCTATCGAAATTTGGCAATCTTTTAACAATGTTATTATTACAAAGACAAAACCACAACACAGAAACTGTCATTAGTTCCGGTTATCTGCTTTGACAAATCACCACCACTAACAACCACTTTACTAACCACCACCACTTAAGAATTCTACCGAGTATTATCATATGGATAGAGTCCTTATAGGAAAAGGGATATTATCCTAGGTACCTGAATATGTATATATATTTTTTAATACAACTTAATGGATTTTTTTTTCTATACATGAAGGTGTAAATATGTATTATATAATAGAATGTAATTGTAAATTGCATCAGACGCAATTAAAATAATTTAATTACAATAAACATTTACTGATAATCAATAAAACCACTGGATCTGTGTTACTTCATACAACAATTTGCAACGTCAGCTGGAATTACTTTTCTGGTTATTCCGAAGTAAGTAGTAGTGAGGGAAGTTGTAGCGAATGGTGCAGTATCGTAACTACAGATGTGAATGGGGTAGGTAGATACTAGAGTGTTCAAAAATACGAAATTTTCGAATAACCGGTTTTCGGTTTATTCGAAAAATCAGTTTTTCTGGAAACCGGTTTTCGGCTTTATAGAATGGAAAAAGCCGGTTAATTTTCAGCCTTATTTGCGGTTATTTCTCGGGTTTTTCGTTTTAAATTTTATTATGTTTAAATTATGTTTAAACTTTTTTAGAAAAATTAATACAAAATCAACACAAAATTAAATTTTCTTGTCTTGTTTCCTGTGCCCGGATAAAAGAGTCGTTATTATTCAGAAAATATAACACAATTATATAGATTTTAATACATATGTATACATATGTATTTAAATTTTCATTAAAAATACACATTAGTTAATATCTCTCTTATGAAGATAACAAGAACTGAAGAGAGATAGACGTGATTAGACTACTTCTACATTTATACGAAAGCTTTTATTGTGATATCATATCGCGATGTGTCAATAAAGTATGTTCAAGTAAAAGGTACTTGTTTGACATATCGCTATATGACATCAC